>UELU01127280.1:0-23607 GCA_900490025.1 Megastigmus dorsalis
TTATTAAGTCTCTGTAGTCGTGTTCTCTGCGAGAGAGAGAGAGAGAGAGAGAGAGATATTCTTTTATTTGTATAGGTATACAAAAATGACATAATATTCGAGTATAACAATACATTTCAAATAATAAAATTATACAATAATATGCTTCATCAGTCTTATAAGAAATTGCATTCAGCATTTCTATGATATCACAGGCATAATAACTTGATCAGTCACAAAATCAGTCTTAAAATATGTCTCGAACCTTAAAAGTAATATCACAGATCATCTTATATTAAAAATACAAATAAACAAAATTACAAAAGAAGTCAATATCTATCTTACAAACATTTAAAAATAAAAAGAAACATTTACTCAATCCAGGCATTCAATACATACTCACTCAAATAAATACACTCACACTTTTAAAAACATTGTATAGAGGACAAAAAAAATAAGTTAACATAAACTCATCTGCTTGCCCCTAGTGCGAGGTGTAAGTCGGTAGTTTTGTTCTTAATAGTCCTAAGATTATCACAGGTTTAGTCTCCGGATGACTAGGAATCGATATCAAGGAGGTGCTTAAGGACTGCCGTCTTAAATCCGCGTAAAGATAGAAGACTGCGCAGATTGTCTGGAAGAGAGTTCCAAAAGCGCGCACACTGAACCTTGAAAGATCGCATACCAGTTTTCGTGCGCACTCTTGGCACCGAGAATTCATGTAAACACCCCTGCTAGTGCTCCTGGATTGGTGTTTGTGCAAAAATGCTTCTAAATAAGTTGGTTAATTGAGCCGAAGGATTTTATTATGTATTATTAAGTCTCTGTAGTCGTGTTCTCTGCTCGTCGGACGCGTCAAGACACACTACAGCGCAGTAGTCCACATGGGGTAAGACTAAAGCTTCAACCAGTCTTCTGTGTAAAGTCTCGGTGGTACATGCCCTTATAAACAGCAGGCTATAAAGGGCTTTATTTACTTTTTTGGTTACGCTATCGACCTGCGGTTTGCACGTTAATTTACTATCTAATGTAACACCGAAATTTACGACCGTGCCGGAGAAATGCACAAGCGCTTCGCCCCCCATATCCACGTCTGGTAATCCCATTGTAACCAAATAATTAACATATTTACGAGAACCAAACAAAATTGCTTTAGTCTTTCCAGAGTTGAGACGGAGGGACAAGCGCTCGGCCCACCCGAACACCAATCGTGCCGCATCAGACAGGCAAGCTACTCCCTCTAGAAGTTTATCTGCAGGTGTTTGAATGTAAATTTAGAGGTCATCAGCATATAGTATGTGCTTGATCGACCTACGATTGAAGAGGTTCTTGAGGACATTGATATAGAGACTGAAGAGCAAAGGACCGAGGACCGACTGACCGACCCCTGTGGCACACCCACGTAGCTCTCTATCCACGAAGAACAACCACTACTGTCACTAAAAACACACTCGAGAACCCGAGATCGAGCAGTTTTCTCAACAGTCTCGAAGAAGAGATGGTGTCAAATGCCTTGTCGTCTATAAGTTTAAGCAGGGCTGTCTGGGTACTGTGATGCTGTCTGAACCCTGCTTGAAAAGGATCAAGAATACCGCTAGCAACGAGATTCTCCGGTATTTTGGAGTGTGCAATTTTCTCAAGTACCTTGGAGAGAAAGTACAGTAGATGACGGTGCTGACTTTTTTCAAGGCAACCAACTGAGCTCTCTTGCAAACATCCGGGAAGACTCCCTGAGCAAAGGAGGAGTTAAATAAACGAACGATATAATTTCCCAACAATGGCAAAGACTTAACCACCACACTGTGCGGTATGTCATCCACACCCTTCGTTTGTGAAGAAAAATGGGAAATGGCAAGTACAACATCAGCAAAGTTTATTGGTTTGAAGGAAAACCCATCTTCAGACGCTGATAAAATTAAATCCATTACATCCTCTATATTTTCATTAGGTGTGACTGACACGCCCGCAAAGTGGGCGTTAAGCCCGTCCGGGGTAAATCTATGTAACTCCTCCCTGCTGTTAGGCAAGAGGCCGAGGTTACGCATTTCTTTCCAAATATCTTTTTTCTGATTGCGGGCATCGTTTACATGACTACTTAAAAAAGAGGTACGCGCTTGATCTATATGTTCCTCGACCTCATTGTATAGACGTAGAAACTCATCTAACAACGCAGCACTCCCAGTCCTTTTATACCGTCTATGCGTAACGTTATGTTTGTCAATCAGAAGCTGAAGCTCAATCCCAATCCATGGTGCCTTACCTTTTCAAGGAGTTACAATTTTTAATGGGGCAAGTTTATTTATAGCTGCCATGAGATTGGAACTAAAACATTTAAGTGCCCCATTTAGGTCAAAGTCTGATTCTAAAGTATTTGAGTCAAATGACGATCAGTCGCAGCGACCCAACAATTCATTTAGCTCCTCATAATTTATCTTGCTATAATTCTTAAAACTGAAAACATCTTTTGGGGGAGAAAGAATACAAAGATCGACGGTGACATCAATAATGTTGTACCTGCTGCGAAAAGGTGCCACGTTGTTCTCATAGTCACATACAGTATCGTTATCGTCTACAAGCATTATGTCAATTTACGTGTTAGACGAGTCGATGTGATGCGTCGAGCCGTGCTGGATGATCTTAAGGGAGAGTTCATTCGCTAGATTTTGAATAAACCCGGCATCTCGACCCGTCGACAACAAATCTGCATTCCGATCTCCCATAATTAAATTGGGTAAAATATAATAAAAGAAAATACAATAAATATAAAAAAAATTGCACACTTATTCATCGGTGATATCACAGTCGTTATTACATAGTGTCCAATTAGTATAAAACAATTAGTTTAAAGCAAATAGATTTAAATATAATAATGTCTTAATATCTATCAGTCAAGGAGCTAAAATTAAGCAAATTCACACTACAAATGTATCATTCACTCCTCTCACTCATTCCTTAAATACACTCATACCAATAAAAGAAGGGTGTATATGGGATGGCACGTAATAAATTAACACATAGATACGTTAATCGAGTTCGAAGATGCACTCCTTAACTGCGTTCTTAAATCTACTGAGGGAAGGAAGGTTTCTAACCTCAGCAGGTAATGATTTCCAAAAATGCGCATCTTGTACTTGGAAAGATCGCTTTCCAGTCTCAGTGCGCATCAGGAGCGAGTTTTTTTGCCATTCCTCTCTGGGGGCCCGTGGATACATATCTACAGTACATGCACCATAGATAGTCTGGGAGATGCATGCGCATGATTTTGTACTTAAGTACCGCCATGAAATACTGCCTCCTTGTGTCAGTGCGCAGCCAGCTCAGGGCTCTTCGATGAGGAGTGATATGACCGTCCCTTCTAAGACATGAGTTCTGTAACACTTGCAGTCGGTTTCGTATTTCCTGAAAAGCATCCAGCAATACTACCGAACATTAGTCTAGGTGAGGGAACAGTAGTGCCTCAGCAAGCCTCCGTCGCAACACCTCCTTGGTATACTTCCGGAAAAAACGAAGACTATAAAATATACGATTAAACTTTTTCGTTAGACCATCTACATAGGATCTACATGGAGATTGTCTTAGCAAATATAGAGCTATAATAGATAGGTTGTGATCTAATTAATAAAGGATAATATAACAGTCAATTTACATAACTTTTCGTGCATAACATTGCCTGCTCGTATATATGCCGCCTAAATAGTTACATACAGCCAAGCATGTATGCAGGGATGGAGGCAGGGATTTAGGCGCTATACTCGTACATGCAGCACCTACATAGCTGCAACTGTTCAGACATCTTGTGCTTGGATGGGTGCAGTTGTTTAGGCGGTGTGACCGCACATACAGCACCTACATAGTTGCAACTATCGAGACATCAGTGTATGGATGGAGACATGCATCTAGGCGCTGAACTTGTACAGACAGTGCCCGCATAGCTGCAATTATCCATACATCTGCGTATGGATGGAGGCAGGTATTTAGGTTGTGTACGCGTGCATACAGCGCCTGCGTAATTGCATCCATCCAGAAGTCTTCGTATGGATAGAGACATATATTTAGGCGCTTCATAGACATAAGTTTCGCGTATGGATGGAATTGACTATTTAGATGTTGTATAGGGATAAGATTTACGCATGGTTGGAAACAACTATTGAGGCCTTGCATATATATATAAGTTTTCGTGTTTACACACATACAAGTTTTTGTGCCCACACATAAGATTCTGTGCTGGCACATAGCTTTTCGTGGCATAAATATAATAATTTACAAGTAGTCATGAAACAATATAGAATACGCTCACGATTGATGCTTTAAGCTGTTCTTGGTTGGTCGAATGAACAGATACAGTAGATGTATCGGGTGATGTTACTACCATCGTAGAAAATAAATGTAAGTACGCAACCAAGCAAAGTACCCTGAAAGCGTATCAAGAAGAGTGTTTAATACCTGTTAAATTGTAGTTAACAATTCACAGCAACAGGAAGGCAGTGGCCAGCGAAGGAACTATAATCGGTCGATGTCTCATATTGCAGTTCATGAGGAAACATCACGATTCTACAGGCATTGTCATCTGGAAGGACGAGAATTCAAGATTTCCATAGGGCAGCCGCCACCCGATGCAGACTTCTGCGCATGGCTGGAAGCAGCTATTCAGACATTGTATAGACATGTCTGCGGTAGTGCAGCTCCCAGAGATTACATAGGAATATCTATACATTCAGAGTGTTTCCGCAAAGCAGCAGTATGGCTTTCTTTTAGGTTAGTGCGAAATTAGACGCCTAACCACTTTTTTGACATGCTATAAAGTGTCGCGCAGAGCAATGTTAGTTTTGAGATAGATGATACGCTTAAAATTACTGTGAATATTGTTTCTGCGCCTGCTGGTGGAGCACGTGTAAATCTCATGTCGGATCAGGTTTCCAAACAGCCAATTCTGGCGATTAATAATGTTGATAGTCTTTGCCTCCCTCGCTCACTTGTGTGCTGCAAAACGAGTGGAATAAAATTAGAAGGTATGAAAATAAATATCAGAAGGAACAAACTGCAAAGCTTGTAAAAGCAGCGGGTGTTATCGTACCAGATATAGGGTGCGCTATCAAAGAAATAGAGAAATTTCAGAAATATTACATGCCTTTTGACGTTGTGATCGTTCTTTACTCATTTACAAAATTTTGCTCGTGGATACAAGCCTTTATACGATGGTACAAAATTTGTATATAATGCCGATAATGCTGTTAGATACAGCATCCGTCAATCGAGCGTACTGTTTAGCTTGTAATTTGAGATGCACTCGTCAAAAAAACTATAAATGTCCAAAAATATGTTCTCAATGCCGGTAAAATTCATCTTGCGAAATTCATCAAAGCAAAATAGAATACACGCAATGTGGGAAAATATTTTTTGGACAATTGTGTTTTTCAAAGCATTTAGACGCAAAGTCTTTCGACAAAAATCATACAGTCTGCGAAAGTATTAAAATTTGCAGTTCAAGGAAATCGTTATATTATTTCTGTTACGTACAACCTATTGTCGAAAATAAGCAGTGTAAAAGCGATAAAGTTACACTATATTTATTTTATGATTTTGAAACGCAGAAGTCAGAGAGTGTAAGTGGCAATGATAAAGTAAGGCTGCACGTGCCAAATTTATGTGTTGTTCATCAAGTTTGCACCGTTTGTTTGGGCGATGAAAACATGTTAAATATGTGCGACATTTGTGGTGTACGGGAAAACGTATTTAACGTTGATCCTGTTAAGCAATTTGTGGATCCGGCTCTAGAGCGTAGAAAAAGTGTAAAGCAAACAGTTTATGTAGCTCACAACGCTTAAGGTTACGTTGTGCAATTAATCCGGCAACACCTGGCAAAACGTCACGATATTAGAGATAAGCCAGCGATAATTTTAAAAGCAATCAGATCGCCCATGAATATTGATTAGTCTGTAAGACCGATAGAAAGATCTTTGTCAGTTTATAGTAGAGTACAGACGACATAAGTAATAATTTTAATGGATAATTTTAAACGTCAAGAAAATAATTTTAATGGAAATTTTACACGTTAAATTTGTCGACAGTTTAAACTACTTTCACGTGAGTTTGAGTGATCTACCGAAGGCATATTGCTTGAGAAGTATTGAAGGAGGTACATTCTCCCACCTTTTCAATAATCCTGAAAATCAGAAATGCGTAGGCTCAATACCCCCAATAGCAGCATATTCCCCGGACTCAATGGGCGTGAAGAAACATAAAGAATTTTTACAATGGCACAGCGAAAGGAGGCAACAAAACTATATATTCGATTTTCAAAATGAAATAATAAAATATTGCAAACAAGACTTTAAAATATTACAAATAGCCTGCCTTGCATATAGAAAGACGTTCATTGCGTGTGGATCAATGGCTCGATTTTCAGAGTGCACAACGATTGCATCATCTTGTATGAGGGCATGCGGGAAAAAATTTCTGAAAACTGATATTATAGGTAATATTTCACAGGAAGAGAATTTTATAGACTGTGTAACAAACAGATTTTAAAGACACATCAGTGATCCGCTGGATGGAGAAATTGATGAATCAGCAAATTCAATATTCATTGCGATCTGGAGAAAAGCGGCTGCCCGAAGGACCTCTAGTGGACGGCTATTGCGAGTTAAACGATGGTATCAAAGTGGTTTTGTAATTTCACGGCTGTTACTGGTACGGCTGCATTAGATGCTACGAGAACAATGGTTAAACGGTATGCGAGAACAATGGTTAAACTGTATGCGAGAACAATGGTTAAACGGTATGCGAGTACGATCAGAATCTCGGAAAAAATCAAAACAGCTACCATATGATTGTGAATTTGGAGTATCAGTTTGATTGTGAATGCGTGCAAAATGAGGAGATAACAAAATACATCAAGGAAAGCATCAAAATGGCACTCGCCGCTTGACCCTCGGGATGCGTTTTTTGGTATTCGAACAGGTAACTTTGTGAAATCATATGATGCCGAGAGGGAAAAACGCCCAGATACGCCGATGTGTGCTCACTGTATCCTTACATTTGTAAATATGGCCGATACTCTGTCGGTTATCTCACACTTTACATTGATGAAGAGGAGTGCCGTCAGTTGACAGGCCCCAATAACGGTGTGACAGGCATTGAAGGTTTGCTTACTTGTGAAGTGTTACCACCAAGAAACCTCTATCATCTTGTACTGCCTGTGAGAATACTTAGTAGGCTGCTGTTCTCACTATGCCGTTCGTGTGCCGAGACACAAAATCAAAACAAAGGCAGTTACGAGGATGTGGAGAAACGAGTTTTTATTGGTAGTTATGATGCATAAGATAAAGAGTAGGAAGAAAAAGGGGGAATAGAGGTATTGGAGCGAGTGGCGGTGCCAATGGTACAGATTCGTCCTATTTAGCCTATAAAAAAGGCGAAAAAAGAGGGGAAAATAATTACGACTAGGGCGCGCAGTTGCGGGTACAAAAAGCACTAGCACTGCAGCCTAATAAACGTCGATTGATAAAGCCGTCAGAATTACAGCTGGGAACATGGAAGCGCCTAGGCGAAGACGAAATGGCGTAGAGAGTAGTACAAGCGACACGTATACCCCATCGCCGTCCTCTAAATATTTCACGGATGCTTTGATCAGCATTTTGCCCTTTGAGATGCATTTAGCACGTGGCGAGACATGCATAAATCTATCAGACAGAGCATGTCTCGAACGACATTGTGTACTCTGATAAAAGCAATCAAGACCATACCAAAGCTGATCGCTTTTTAGCTGAGTGTGCCTTCTCGCGCATGTTATCCAAAACGTCGGAATGCGAGGAGAAAGCAGCAGCCATGATATATATAATTATATAAACGCATTAGAAATCTTGTTTGCAAGAAATAAGATCCAGAATTTACTGAAACAAATGTTGTTCGGTAAGCAAAATAAAATTCTTAAATTTCTACTTTTTTCATATTTACAATGATACTTGCATGTTAATTGGTATTTTGGTTAATATAAATAGTGTTAGTTTCTCCAGTATGTTATTACAAACATTTTAACACCTCACATGTGAAAATCCATCCAATAGTTTGTGACGGTGTGAATCCGTTACAAGGAAAAAGGGGAAAAACTAGCCGAGCCTCGTGCACCAGCCGGAGGAAGGAAAGGAGAAAAGGATTAACCAAGGGATTTTCTTTGGGGTTATTTTCTCGGTTGGGAGCGGAGAGGAGAAGACGACCACGAGGTTCACCAGCGAGAGCACTGCACAGCACTACACAGCGCGGCGCGGAGAGAGCGAGCACCGGGCTCAGCGTCGCGACGGCCGCGAGAGAGAGTACGCGAGAGAGAGTACGCGAGAGAGCACCAGCAGCAGCAGCGAGCCGGTAGAGAGAGAGAGCGCGCACCTGTCAGCCGACATGGGAGCGGCGAGACAGACAAAGAGAGCGCGCTCAGCAACGGCGGATGGACGTGTGAGGCGGAGAGCGCGATAGCTCGCGCCGCGCAGCCACGCCGCGTCGATGCCAGCGAGAGAGAGTGAGTGGAGCGCGTGGAGAGGGAACGGACTATCGTTCTCTCTCGGTTCCAACTTTCCCGGCGCATGGCGCGCACTATACATAGTATATGCCGGTAGAGAGAGAGAGAGAGCGCGCTATAGCACGAGTATAGGCGCGAGAGAGAGCGCTATACTGGGCATGCGAGTGCGAGAGAGAGCGCACCATGCCAGTGCTGTAGGGGCGAGAGAAAAGGAACGAGGGATGCAGCAATAAGAAGGAGATTGCCGGTAGAGTGAGAGAGAGAACGAGGTAGGAGAGATAGAGAAGCGCGTGAGAGCGAGAGAGAATGCGCGCCTGAACCAGCAGCATAGGGAGAATTGTCGGTTGAGCGAGAGAGAGAAGAGGGAAAGACAGCGCACGCGCCACCAGATCCCTTGCTTGAGCCACGTTAACAAATTAATAGTCACTAGCGACCAAAGCAGATGGGGGCGCTAGCGTCGATCAATAGCCAATCGATAAAGAGCTCTTAAAGAGTTCGAATTTGGCGCTGGCGGAGACAACCGTGGTAGCCTTGATCCTAGTGGCTTATCGAACCCATCCAGATAAGAGAAGCAGGTCGGAAGAAGAGGCCGGAGGAGCGAGGAGAAGGTCGAGAAAACCGCAGTTGTTTTGATAAATAAATATATGTATTATTTCGTTTATTTAAAATAATAGTGTTGCGTTCTCGAACCTGTGGCGACGTTCCTTTCCCCCTCGCACGCCGTCGTTGTGCCGTCCCTGTGTGTTTCTCTGAAATATATGTTGGTCGAGGCTGGAATAACAGGAGTGCCGAGCGGAACTACGTGGGTTTCGTTCAAGGTTTCGTCAGCGTTTGTTTGCGGATTTCCTCTGGGAGAGAGGATCCAAATAGCCGGGAGAAAGGGGATTGCCAGGCGCCCTTATTGTATAAAAATCAAAATCCCAGAAGGGTAAGTAAGGTCATTGGTGCAGATCTCGCAAGGAATCGCACCCCTGATAGAGTCGGATCCACTAGCATTTTTCCCCGAGAAAATAACCGTTACAAGTTCCTCCGGGATCCTGCGCGTAGACTCTAAAAACATTTAAAGGAGATAAATCATTTTAAAGTTAAATATTGTCATGATGATTAATATATTTAATATACTTACCTAAACTGTTTCTGTATTTTACTCCTTTTTAAAGTAAATATTTTCCATAAAAAAGGTAATATTGCAGTAATCGCATAACCTGAAAGAAAATGATATCAGGTAAATTATGAAGTATATGTATATGTATAAAATAATACATAAAATTATTGTAATTATATAGTTTTAAACTCTTTGAATTAGATACTTACATGTTTATTGTTGGAACACATATACATTTGATATGACCTGTTTACAGTCCAGTCCAGCATGTGCTGGCAAAGATGAGACATACCTTTCTTGCCTGGAAAAATAAATCACACAAAGAAACACTTTTTTCATATAGCACTATAGTCACATGTAAAGCAAGAATACTTATCTAATCTCATTGAATTTCTTCATTGAAAATTCCTTTATTTTGAATACTTTACATTCATCACAACACTTATCACATCAGACTTTGGTTCTATAGCAGTCAGCAGACTGTAAACAACTTGAATCTAAATCACATGATTGCATGCAATGCAGTATGTATTCGCTCGAGCTGCCACCTTGCCTCGTCGATAAAGCAGACAACAAGTATTATAATCGACTGAGCAGCGACACTAGCGATGCGCGGTCTTTTAAAAATTGAATACATAATACATTTATATAATGATCGCAAACTAGTAAATGATTGTTATTTTAAATTATTTTATTCTGCAAGTGCTTAGTTATAATTTTTAAAATGACAACTTATTAAATCAATGATGCTAAATAACTGAAATTGTATTTGATGAACATTATATTTTCTTCCAGCATTTATGATTCGGAATAGATACCTGGAAAGGCCTTTCATTTACAGAATGAGTTTTAGTATCTCAATGTATAAAAATATTTTATTTTGCATAGAAAATACGATATCGTGACTTATATAACTAGAATAATGGAAAAAATCATTATTTTTTATATTTTAATTTTTACGATTTTATTCCTTAAATACTTGTAACTTCTTTATTTTTTGGATTTTCTGCTTGAAAATTTGTTTTTAGGTTCGCTATAATATGTACTTTAAGAATATATAATAATAAAAAAAATCAATTTTTTCATCATTTTTAGGGATAATACCCCCTTAATAAAGCATACGAGGGCGGATGGACATTGAAGCTATTTAAAATTACTCGACTCGGCTCTTTGCGACAGCCGGTTGTCTGTTTAGTGCAGGATCTCATTGTCAGTGGAGAAAAAATTGGAGGCTTCTTTTATGAGGAGCAGTTAAGCAGAGTGAGCAAAAATTTGACAGAGGATACTTTTGAGGTCGAGAAGATCCTAGAGAGCAAAGGTAGAGGGGCGAGAAAACAATACTTTGTGAGTTGGAAAGGGTATCCTCAAAAATTCAACTCTTGGATATTCGCTAAAGGTTTTGAAAGCTTACATTGAGGGACGAATTTTACGTTGTTCTATCGAGCAACAACAGTGTGTATTTCCAGACAACTCACCCACGAACTTCACCACGCAGCTGCCGGAAAACTTTTGCCTACACGGCGAGTGGTGTGTGGGGCTTATTGAGATTCAAATACCTCTCACATTTCAGCAAATAAGCGGTGATAAGAAGGAGGGTGCTGTGTACGTGAGAAAATCGAAACGTAGACAAGTTTCGGCGAACGATGTGCACTATATGGAAGACATTGAGACATTCTGCGGAGTGAAACCGGGTGTTTATCGTGACATTGACACCCTTCTGACAGAAATAAATAGTCTGAGTAATGTCAATGATCATTCACATGTTGAAATTCAGTGCGGTGGGTACTGAAAAGTTACATGCAATTGTACCGCTGATTGTGCAGACTACATACATACTTTTATTTAGAATTTCTAATTAAATGTCGAAGGGGTCAATTGAGTGTTTTATATGACAGTTTACCCTGCTTCCTTAATACAACAATGGAAGAGAGAAGTTTAAACTAAATGTCGAACGGGTCAATTGAGTGTTTTATATACCATGGAACATCAAAGGACATTAGTGAAAACAAATCATCTAAATTTGACGTTGTTATAATTACACACAATCTAAATGCACAAGAGTATGAGTTCTATGTTGTACCCAAGAAGAATAAGGATTCAAGGTTGGGTTATTCAAGATAATAATTTACGATTAAAGCAAATTCTTTTCTTTTAAAGTTAATAATAAATCAATCCGATTTTTAAGAATGAGATGCCAGAGAAGCTATCGAAGCTACTAAAGGTGTTAACAATTGTTTACACTTTTCGAAGCTTTGCGCATAAATTTGAATTGTATACAGAACCAATATTTATAACTATAATGGAAATATTTTCTTTTACCAAATCTTGATATAAATACTGAGTCAACTATAGGAGCGTAACAATTTTCAGATAATGGACATATAACACACAATTTAAAATATTAACAAAAAATATGTCATTACCATAAATTATCAGAAAGAAATTATTATAAATCACTACTCGTCTATTATTTTTACGACCTTACATGATTTTGAAGGAGCATAGGAATGACACTAAAAAGTCACAATGGTATTCCTTGAAGTAAATAAATTCCATCATTTCCACGTTCAGAAGTTTATTTACTTCTCTGGCCTCCTCTAACACGTACCCTTTCTGATTTTTCTCTCATCGCTACAGCTTGTTGTTTTGGCAAGACTTGATAATATAAAATTGTATTTGTTATTATGAAACAGCTACTAACCTTTTCAATGGTGATAAGGAAGTTTAAATAAAATGCCAGACTGTACACATGCAGTTCCAACTTACTTTATTACTCACTTTCTTAGCAGTAGAGTTTGAAAATCGCGTTTCGCTTCATAACTTGCTTGGGCTGTGTGAAATTTTACAATGCCTGCCAAGTAAGCATTATCAAAAAATGATCGGAAATAATCGTCTGTCATTATTTGTTATTGGGGGCCACGAATTCAATCAACCTCTGAAAATTAAAAACATAAACAAACAGGTATTTTAAATAATAATCTACAGTTGCAACTAAATAAACTAACCTTCAAGAATTTCGAAGATTACTCCTGGCCGGCAAGCAGCATTCACCACGTACGGGAAAAAATGCAACTTAGATCCTAGAAACAACTTAGGAACAAATTCTGTTCTTTTTTAAGTGTTAAGCACATTAACCTTGAAACACTGTTATTCTGCAGCAGAAAAAAGGCGCACACAGAGACACAACACGAGAGAGATAACTCGCGTGTTTGTATACGAAAAAAATTTCGCAAATGTCACTTTTGAAAAATATATAATACGATCTATTATAAAATCACGACTCACGACTCAACAGGTCTTAGAGGTTCAATTTCAAGATTTTATTTTTACAAAAAAAATATATCTATATACATATAGCGTAAGGAAAAATTTTGTACGCACTTGTATATCTATATATCTTCGATATTTGAGTTTCAATTTCGAGATTTTATGTACGCACTTGTATCTATAAGCATCGGCAAAAATTTATTATGCCTTTGTATATCTATATATAAACTCGCGAGAAACATAAAAGGAAAAGAAATCGCTAAACAAAAATTTGCATTTGCGATAACTTAAGAATGCAATAATCTTTTGGGATGAAACTTTTGTCATATAAAAGTTTAATAATTATAAGTTTAATTATATATCTATCGATTAAGCCCCAAAAGATTTAATAAAACAAATGTAAAGTAGGAATCAATTTATATGGAAAAAAAATCATAGAGGTTAAAGAGCAAATTCAAAGTATAATAGGAAGGCTCGTCTGACATGGTACATATAATACTTGATATTAAGGGGGTAATACCCCTATAGGCTGTATTTTCCTATATTCACCTGAAATAAAAAAAAAACAATGCATTAATTACATTTAATACAATATATATCATATATTTGACTATAATTTATGCCAATTTTAATATGAAAAATCAAATAATTTCATGGGAATTTGCTAATATTACTTCAGCAACATATTCTGGTCACGCGCAGGATCCTGACCAAACCATATGATGGATTTTGCTTTATAATGTATCAAAATGTTTGTAAAAGACTGCTTGAGAACCTAACGTTATTTATATAGGCAAAACATAAGATCCAGAATTTTCTGAAAAAAAATATTGCTCGGTAAGCAAAAAAAAATCTTAAATTTCTACTTTTTTCATATTTACAATGATACTTACATGTTAATTGGCATTTTGGTTAATATAAATAGCGTTAGGTCCTCCAGTATATTACTAGAAACATTTTAAGATCTCATAAGTGAAAATCCATCCAATAGTTCCTCCAGGATCCTACGCGTAGACTCTAAAAACATATAAAGGAGATTCATCAATTTAAAGTTAAATATTAACATGATGCTTAATATATTTAATATACTTACCTAAACTATTTCTTTATTTTACTCCTGTTAAAAGTAAATATTTTCCATAAAAAAGGTAAGGTAAAAAAGGCAGTATTCGCATAACCTGAAAGACAATTATATCAGGTAAATTATGAAGTATATGTATACGTATAAAATAATACATAAAATTATTGTAATTATATAGTTTTAAACTCTTTGAATTATATATTTACATGTTTATTGTTTGAACACATATACATTTAATAAGACTTGTTTACAGTCCAGTCCAGCATATACAAGCAAAGATGAGACATAACTTTCTTCCCTGGAAAAAGAAATCACACAAAGTATTCGCTCGAGCTGCTACCTCGTCCCGTCGATAAAGAAGACAACGAGTATTATAATCGACAGAGCAGCGACACTAGCGATGCGCGGTCTTTTGAAAATTGAACACATAATACGTTTATATAATGATCGTAAACTAGTAAATGATTGTTATTTTAAATTATTTTATTCTGCAAGTGCTTAGTTATAATTTTTAAAATGACAACCTTATTAAATAAATGATGCTAAATAGCTGAAATTGTATTTGATGAACGTTATATTTTCTTGCAGCATTCATGATTCGGAATAGATAGCTGGAAAGGTCTTTCGTTTATAGAATGAGTTTTAGTTTCACAATGTATAAAAATATTTTATTTTGCATAGAAAATAGGATATCGTGACTTATATAACTAGAATAGTGGAAAAAATCATTATTTTGTGAGTTTTAATTTTTGTGATTTTATTCCTTAAATACTTGTAACTTCTTTATTTTTTGGATTCTCTGCTTGAAAATTTGTTTTTAGGTTTGCAGAATATGTACTTTAAAAATATACAATAAAAAAGAAGCAATTTTTTCGTCATTTTTCGGGATAATACCCCCTTAATATGATACAAGCGACTATTCCTCAGTTGCTTACGCTCCCTTGGAAGAATGTACTTATTTTAATAATAATTCTTAGAAATATTAATATAATATTAATTAATAAAATTAATTAATAAAATTTAATATACTTTGTTAATTGTAAAAATTGGTAAGGTATTGAATTTATGTAGCTTTAGTATATTAAAACTGTAAATAAAATAGTTAATTATAGTATTTAGGGTAGCATTTATTATATTTAAAACCTTTATTTTTAATTCAATTATTTTATTTTTTTTAAATTATATTTAGATGATATTTGGAAATTTTTTAAATCGTAAGTAGTGGTACATGTATTTTTAAATTTTGCTGTGTTTGATTATGTGCAATATTATTAGAAGTAAATAATTTCTGAAAAAAATCACACGTGTTCTTTGAATGATTCTAAGTACTTTTTATTCTATAAAATTTTTTCATAAAGTGTATTTTTTATTCTTTTTATTGTATATTTTTTTCAGAAGTTTTTAAGACATTTTTTGATTTTTCAAAAATGTTGAAAATTAAAAATTTCAAAATTGGCTTAAAACCTTCTGAAAAAATTCACTCGTATACGTTTGAGTGATTCTAAGTATTTTTTGTTATATGACATTTTTTCATTAAGATCAGATTTCGAGAAAAAAAATCATGAAGTTTAACATTACGCTGTTTCACAAAACCCACCATTTTGAAAAAACTAAGAGGAGAAAAAAGGTTTATAACTAGTGTTTCGGAAATTTCAGACATTCGGACCGCGATTACTGGCGGTAATATAATTATCCAAAAACTGAAACAGTAACAAAAATTGATTTAAAAAAAAAATTTTATTAAATTTTTCGTTTTTTTTTTAAAAACTCAAAAATAATACACTAAATGACTTTTTTTTACAAAATAAGTTGCAGATTCGGAAAGAGCACCCTCGAAAATCCCCTATATAGGATTTTGGATAAAAATGACTTTGCTTTTCCAATAGAATTCTGTGCTTGAAAATGTGTGCACAAAAATGTGCATTTGCGCATTAATGGGTTAATAATACACACAGAATATCACTAGAATATATACCATAAAATATAAGTATAATTCATAATTGGAAGGGTATTTCTGAAAATATTTACTATATGTATATGTGCTTGTGCTGACACGATAAAAATTTGTTTTATTACTTAAAATTTTTAAATCTGCGGTAACAGAAGCGAGCGCGGCAGGCGAACAACGTTTAAGATTGGAGATTGTGGGGTTTTCTTTTATTATACAATTAGAACCAATTTTATACAATGACTCAATTAAATGTGTAATTAATTAATACTGACTTCAACTATCTTTTTAACGAGTTATACTTTAAAAATAATTGAATAATCAATTTGAATGAAATTTCAGTTAGAATGTTTTTATAAAAATTATTAAGCTGTCAAAAATCAATTTCTTATAATTTACTTCAAATTAGATGAATTAATAGTGTTCTGTTAATAAACACAAATATTTAATAACATATATTAACCAAATTTTATAATAAAGTATATATTATATATTCTGCACTATTTATAATATAATAAACTTCATATTAATTTCCCAAATTTAAATATTATGTAAATTTACTTTTATGCTAAGTCTATTGTATGTAACTATAACGCCAAAAAATTATTTACTTCTAATAATATTGCACATAATCAAACTCAGCAAAATTTAAAAATACATGTACCACTACTTACGATTTAAAAAATTTCCAAATATCATCTAAATATAATTTAAAAAAAATAAAATAATTGAATTAAAAATAAAGGTTTTAAATATAATAAATGCTACCCTAAATACTATAATTAACTATTTTATTTACAGTTTTAATATACTAAAGCTACATAAATTCAATACCTTATCAATGGGTTAATCTAATATTTTTTTTTTAATATTTCAAGTAATTTTTGAAGTATGTCTGAATT
Source organism: Megastigmus dorsalis (assembly GCA_900490025.1). NCBI lineage: Eukaryota > Metazoa > Arthropoda > Insecta > Hymenoptera > Megastigmidae > Megastigmus > Megastigmus dorsalis. Next base: position 16,795 of record UELU01127280.1, read on the forward strand.
ATGTATCTAATACTTTTTATAAATAGTGAACATTTATATATCAGTGTATACATAGCAAATTATTTGCATCGCAAACGGTTTACGATTAATATTCGAATGTCAAACTATTAACACAAACCACGCTCCCTTCTGTGTGTAATTATAATAATGGTGCATTGATTTTTTATGGTATGGTTGTTTTTTATGGTGTTTACATTTTCATAGTATTTTTATTTTTTATCGTGCTTTAGATTTTTATGGTGCCTTCATTTTCTATGGTGTATTATTTTATGGTGCTGTTATGTTTTATGGTGCTTTCATTTATTACGGTGTTAATATTTTTTATGGTGGTTTCATTTTCTATGGTGCATTATTTTATGTGTAACGGGGTAGGATTTAGGAGAATAAAAATACGCGGTGCTCGAGAGTCGAACCCCCGACGCCGAGAGTACGAGGCGAGCGCCCTAACCACTGGACTATTACCGCACTGGCCTCGACTCAGCATCAGATGCTAATGATAACTCCTTGCCGACATTACAGGGATCTACTACTATTCTCCAATGGCTAGCTCCTTGAAAATCCGCTGCCGGTTATACCATTCCCCCAGAAGCGACTTACCCTGTAAGACGCCTTCTGCACACCTAACCTTTTCTGACTCCACACCTGGTCACCAAGAGGTACTCTCCCCCCAGTGACCAGCGCGGGGAGCGTTGGAAACGAAACATGTCGTTGCGGCTGTGAGTGTGGCTGTGAGTGTGGCTGCAAGTGTGGCTGCAAGTATGGCTGCGAGTGTGGCTGCGAGTATGGCTGCGAGTGTGGCTGCGAGTGTGGCTGTGATGTATGTAGATTCTGCTGTTGCTGTTGTTGTGATTGCTGCTGTTGCTGTTGCTGTTGCTGTTGCTGTTGCTGTTGCTGTGATTGCTGCTGTTGCTGTTGCTGTTGCTGCTGTTGCGCCTGTAGCGGTGGTGTTGGAGTGGCTGGTTCTGCTTCGGAGCTCTCTAAGAATGCTGGCTTCAGCTGGTCCGTCGTGACCGGCTTTTCTTCCCCGTTGATGTCAATGATGTAGGTCCTGTCGTTGAGGCGGTTTGTCACGCGGTGTGGACCAGTGTAGGGCGATTCCAGCGGCTTTCGAATGCTGTCTACGCGCTTGAACACGTGACTGCAAGTGCGCAGCTCCCTGTAAAAGAACGGGTGGAAGGTGGTGTGTCTCGAGGCTGGTACCGGCCTGATGCTGCGGAACAGATGGCGTAGACTGCTGGCAAACGATGATGCGTCTGCTAGGGCCGTGGAAGTGACGAAAAACTCGCCTGGGATGCGCAGGGTTGTTCCGAATAGCATCTCCGCAGGCGAGGCTTTGAGGTCCTCCTTATGAGCCGTGCGGAGGCCAAGAAGAACCGTGGGCAGCGCGTCTGTCCACGCTTGTGTATTGCAGCGAAGGGCGGCCTTGAGAGTGCGCTGGATGCGTTCCACCATCCCATTCGATTGCGGGTGATAGGCCGTCGTTCGACAAATTTTTATGCCCAGAATGCGTGCGAGCTCCGTAAACAGCGACGACTCGAACTGGGCGCCCCTATCCGAAGTAAGGTAGACGGGCGTGCCGAAGGTGGCGATCCAGTGGTCGTTGAGGGCCTTGGATACGGTGGTGGCTTGCATGTTTGGTAACGCGATCGCTGTGGGCCACCGAGTGAAGCGGTCCCATACTGTTAGGCAGTACTGCATGCCTTTTACCAGCGGCATCTTGACTAAATCCACGTGGATGTGGGAGAACCGGTTGTCCGGCTCGCTGAAGCTTCCTAGTGCCGCTCGGCTATGCCTGCTCACCTTGGAACGTTGGCATGCTTCGCAGTGCTGTGTCCAGGCGCGAGCGTCGCGTCGAATGCCGGGCCAGACAAACTTGAGAGCGATGGCTTTGGCGGAGGCTCTGATGCCGCCTGGGTTGGGTTGGGTGTGCGAGACCGTGGATGACGTCGAAGGCATGGCATCGCAGGGCTGCGGGTAGGTAGGGCCTGACGATTCCGTTGTCTGTCGAGCATAAAATGTCTTGGCCGTCGATGGCGACGTTTTGTAAATTTAGGCTCGTGTGGTTGAGAATGGCTGGTAGTTCGTCATCAGCGGCCTGGGCTTCGGCGATGGTCGCGGCGTCCAGCGTTGTGGGCATCGAGATGGTCTCGACTGCAGGTGGTTCGTGGCTGATGAGGTTGGCGTCGAGGGGGCGTGACAGAGCGTCAGCGACAGTGTTGTCCACCCCTCGAGCGTGCTCGAGCTTGGCGTTGAATTGTAAGATGAATTCGAGGTGCCGAGCGTGTCGTGGCGACGCTTTATCGGCTCGCTGGTTCGAGGCGTAGATGAGCGGCTTGTGGTCCGTAAAATTGGTAAACTTCCGGCCCTCGAGGATGCGTCGGAAATGCTTTACTGCCTCGTAGATAGCCAAGAGCTCTCGATCATAGGTGCTGTAGCGTCGCTGTGTCTCGTCGAGCTTCTTCGAGAAAAACCCTAACGGTCGCCAGTCGCCTTCAGGCTGTTTTTGGTCCAGCACTGCGCCGATTGCCGTGTTTGCGGCGTCTGTCCGCAGTGCGAGCGGTGCGTTGGCGTTCAGAAACGTGGTGCAAGCTGCGTCGGCGAGGCTGTCCCTGCAGCGGTAACTCGCTTGCTCTGCTTCCGGCGTCCAGTCGATTGCCTCTTTTTTGGTGCGGCCTCTGGTGAGGTCGTGCAGTGCTGCCTGGAGTTCTGCCGCGTGTGGAATGCAGCGCATGTAAAAATTTTCCATGTCCAAAAACCTTCTCAACTCCGAGGTGTTGGTGGGCTGCGGGAACTCCTGGATGGCCTTGATCCTCTCCGGCGGGGGCTGCACGCCTTCCTTAGAGACCTGGAAGCCCAGGTAGAGTACCTGCGGTGCGCCGAAAGTGCATTTTTTACGATTGATGCGCAGCTTGGCCTCCCGGAGCGTCTCGAAGAGTTGGCGGAGGTGTGATAAGTGCTCGTCGTGGCTTGACGATGCGACGAAAATGTCGTCGATGTACACCTTGGCGAACGGGAGGTCTCGGAGCACGTGGTCCATCGTACGCTGCATCGATTGCGCGGCGTTGCGCAATCCAAGAGAGGTGCCAAGGAACTCGTATAAGCTGAAAGGCGTCGTGACGGCCGTTTTATCCACGTCTTCCTCCGCTATCGGAATTTGGTAGAACGCCTTTTGCAGATCTATCGTGGTGAAAACGTTACCTCTGCTCTCCTATATCAAGTCCTCTATGATGGGCAGCGGATATCGGTCCGGGATGGTGCATGCAGCCGACGGTAGTCCCCCGTGGCTCGGAATGTGCCGCCTTGCTTGGGCACCAGGTGCAGCGGACTGGCCCATTGGCTGCTAGAGGGCCTGATAATGCCCTTGCTGAGCAGATCCGCGAAAATCTCCTTCGCCGCGTGGAGCCGTTCGCCTGAGAGCCGGCGATAGCGCTCTGCTACGGGCGGGCCCGTAGTGATAATTTGGTGTGTCACCGGCAGTCCCAGGTGCTGGATCGGGCTCGTGCTGCTTTCGAAGAGGTCCTCGTACTCCGCGAGCAGGGCCTTGTAGCGCTGCTCGGTGCCACTGTCGAGGTCGCTGAAAGGCCTGATGGATGCGACCGAATGGAGTTTGGCGTGGTCGAGAATACCTGGAGCTGAGAGGCCGGTGAGAGGGTCCGTGAGGCGTGCTTCGCGGAGGTCTGGGAGCAAGCCGTGCTCGACCACAAAATCCGTGCCTAGGATGCCGTATGGCACGTCGGTGACGATGAAATTGCATCTGAAGTCCCGGCGAAAGCCGATGTTGAGCTCGACCGTCTCTGAGCCGTACGTGCCGATCGGCGTGCTGTTGGCCGCATACAGGGTGCGTCGCTGCCTCTGGCGATTCCCTCGTACCGCGGTCCTTGGCAGCAGTGATGCTACGGACCCTGTGTCCACGAGGAAGCGAAGTCTTGTGCGCGTGTCGTACACGTGGAGGCAGTTTTCCTGGTTTGCGGCATACACTTCTGCCGGCTGCGTCAGACGTGTGCCTATTCGTTTCCCTGGTGCGGTGAGGTGCTGCTCGACGTTGCACCTGAAGAATTCCTAAAAGCACACGGGAGCGTACAGCGCTTCGCGCTGGCGCCGTGCTTGGCGTGGTACCAGCAAAAGCCGTTCGCGTTTGCTGAGTATCGTCGTCGGCTGTCCGAGCGGTCCCTCGAGTGGCTGGAGAATCTGCCTCTGGGGCGGCCGGAAAACCTCTCTCTAGAGCGTGAGCGCTCCTCCAAGCATTGGCGGTTGCACGCGGCAAGCTGGGCGACGGCGGCCTTGAGAGCCATGATCTCTTGCACGAGGTCCATTTGCTGCTGCTGCGGCGGGCGATAAGGTTGATGCGAGGCTGCCGCGACTGATTCAACGGTGCTTGTTTTTTCGATCAGGCGATCGGCGACTTCAGCTAGGGCGGCAACGTCCTCTCTCTCGGTGATGCGGAGAAGCATGGTGGCGTTCTCCGGTAGCAGGTCCAACCATTTTACCTTTAGTGCCGCGTCCCTTATTGTGTCTCCAGCGAGCGCCTTCATTTCGCGCCAAAGGGCGGATGGTTTCCGGTCACGGAGTTGTAGTCCTTTAAAATTTGTTTCTCGGCGGAATCTGTCGTGCGCGCTATGATGGCGTCCTTGAGCGCTCTGTATTTGTCGGCTGCTGGAGGATTGCCGATGATATCGGTGGTGTCATCAACCGTCGTTGGATCGAGGGCTGCAACAACATAATTATATTTGAGCGCATCATCGACTATATTATGCGTCGCGAATGCAGCCTCGACTTGGAGGAACCAAATGTTTGATTTGGCTGGCCAGAATTTTTGCAAAATCACTTTTTCGGCCGGCTGAGCCATAATGGCGTCGTCGTCGTGAAACGCGTCTTCTTGAGAGCCGTCGAGGGCTACGTTGGCGAGAGCTTGCCTGAGTGGCTCGATCGGTTCGGCGAGCGTGGTGCCGTGCGCGGCAAAAACGAGCTCGTTATCAATCACGTGGTCGCTGGTACCGGTGCCTGCCTCGTGCTGTTGCGCGGGAAACTGCCCGTTTCCGGCTTGCTCTGGTTGCGTTGAGAAAAGTTTTCGGCTCACCTTATCGCGTTCACCAATCTATGCAGATGGTCTCTGTGGCGTGCGCTGCATGCTCCTCGGTGTCGAGAATGAATCCGCGGGCGAGAGAGAGAGAGAGGCTGCTGTCCGATGTCGGTGGCTGCTGCGAGCGCAGTCTCGGCCGTGCACAATGGCGGTGGTTGTTCACTAACCGAAAACGATGCGCGCGGTGACGGCGTACCTGAGGCTGATTGGCAACGAGGCGGCGGTGGCAGCTGCTGGCGTGAATGCTGGTTTTCGGAGGATCGGCGTCGACTGCGACCAGAGGCGGCGTTTTGGACCGACGGGAGCCGGCGTCCTCGACCGATGCGGAGCTGATCCTTTGGCTAACCCGGGGCTGCAGCTGCGATCTCGTAATCGCGGGTTTTCCTCTTCGTCGTCAGTTGAGGTGCTGCGACGGCCTCGGCCGCGTGTTGCGTGCGAGCGGAACTCCGTGATCCTGCGTGTTTGCCGCGGCGAGTTGCTCCGAAAATCCTTGTCAGCACTGAGCACCGAAACCTTCTTGAAGAACACTGAACTATTCTTTTGAGGTTTACCACTGTTAAGTTCGTAGGGAAGGTATAGGAGGTGGAGCTCACGGGCGAATGACCGACACCAGGCTTAATATTAATACTCAGACTAGATTTTTATTCAATAAAACTTTAGAAGAAAAACTATAAGCTCGGCTCGTGCCGAGCACATGCGGCAGCGTTGCTAGCTAGAGTAGGAAGGAAGATCTCTCTGCTCCGTTCCGGTTCGCCACAGATGAGGGGTGCGTGGGGGCGCGCAGTCTGCGTCGACTCAGTAAACCTCACGCGGGCTTAGCCTCTGCTTGCGCCGAGAGCTCGGTTCGTGCGCGCATCGGTGTTGCCACAAATATATATTTTTATAATTTTTAAGTATTTGCAGAGAAGCTGAAGAAAAAACATCTGAATATCGCTTACCTTGTGCTCCTTTTTTTCATGAACTTGATAACGGATATTGATATTAAAAGTTTATCTTTAGTTAACATTATAAAATTGTAAAAGGACAATCACAAAGGTATATAGGACTGCACTACACTAAACATGAATAAAAACCAGAATGAACCAATAAAAAGAAAAGAAAAAATCAGTCTTATATAGACATCACCACATCGAACAGTTATCGATGTACTGACTAGAATCAAAATTTAAAACCAATACTTTAATTTTCGCCATCTATCAGTTATAATAGTAATTACTAATTAATATGTGTCGATATTATCAATATCTTAATTATCTTCATTCAATCAATTCACTTATATTTAAATTAGCGGTATAAGAGAACACGAGTTAAGAGACCATTACCTATGATATTTTCACCCTACATTTTATTCTATTAAGCAGTGGGTCATAAGATCTATGCTGATTTCTAGTGTCTTCTTTTTTATTAATTATTATTATAGCGGATAAAGGTAATGTCACAGTAGCTATGGATTACAAGAATTATAATGAAAAAATGGAATTTTAGTTGTCGGATAGTAATACTTATAAATTTGTGAAGAAGAATCCTTTAAAAAATTTGCAGAGTAGTACACTCTAAACCCTAAAGAGTAAAAATTGGCGCAAAAAAGTAGAAATTTTGTGATTCTCTCTTTTCAAAAGTAGAAAAAACTAGAATCGCTCTTTTGAAAAGAGTAAAATTGACATTTTACTCTTTTGAAAAGGATAAAATGGTTTTCCCCCATTTCAAAAGAGTAAATTAATAAATTTCTACTT
>UELU01127281.1:0-20632 GCA_900490025.1 Megastigmus dorsalis
GTGTGTGTATGTATGTGTGTATAGTGTGTGCGTGCGTGCGTGTGTGTATGTGTGTGTGTATGTATGTGTGTATAGTGTACACAGCGCCGAGTATATCTGTATATATCGTACCGGTTATGAAAAACTATAATATAGATGTCGTGCCGCCGCTAGATGGTGACGCCAAACTACAAGAGAATCGCGCGCTAATGTATATATAATACACTCTATCGACATAACAGGTTGAAATAAGAGCAACCATTTCTTATTTTTTACATTTTCATTTATCGAATCCAGCTTTGATAATTGACTCCCCCAATATTCTTTATTGTTTTGTACCGAATTTTATTGTTCATAAAACAGGGAACTATTAATAAATTCAAATGGCTTGGAGAAACAGATTACATTCATATATATGCGATAATGCGTTTCTACCAGCGCAAATGAATAGAATAGGTAGAGATGGAAATTGCTATAGATCTGTTGTTGATAAACAACGCATAATAGAAAACGATCCTACATGCCTTCGACTGAATGTTTTGACGCAAACTGCAAATCGTACCTGCGTAATGTGCAATGCTCAACATCAAGTTCATAAAATTTCCGCTCATTGTCGAGTAAATGTTTTTATTATGTGTAATATTTTATATTCCTAACGATATCAGATCATGTCAACATCATCTTGACGATAGAGGTTTTTTCTTGGAGCCACTATTACTTGGTTTGTGTTGTATAAACAGACCATATATTATAAAAGATGAACAACTTGGAATTCTTTTACAAGGCCTTCGAAATGTCGCTGTGAGTAAACGTAGATTTGTAGATGAAAATAGCCTTACAGATTCTGAGTTCCCATCTTTCTCTCCTGTGACAAAAGAAGAATTTATGGAACTCTTTAATTATTGCGGTAGAGTACCTTGTGAAGTTGGTTACAGGTACATATCGAAAAAAGATTTGTTGATGTTTCGGTGTTAGCTAAGACAGGGACTATCTGATGAATTTTTGCAAGTTATTTTTGAATATCCAAGTGGGCAGGCAACAAGTATAGCAGTTTCTATTGTTTGTCAATCTTTAAAGCAACGTTTTGTTCCCGAAAACATTGGTTTCGATTTAATTACAAGAGAACATTATATTTCAAGACATGTATCTGAATTTGTCAATGAGTTGTACAATGCTGAACTGCGTACCCCTCGTGTAATTGCTGCGATTGATGGAACATACAGTTAAATACCTAAAAGTAGTAATTTCGCACATTACGTCAATCTTTTTCAGTGTATAAAAGTCGCTATTTATTGAAACCCGTACTTGTCGTTGCGCTTAATGGATTTATCCTCGATATTCAGGGTCATTACTTCTCCGATTCTAGAAATAATGTTGCAGCAATTTTGGAAAATGAATTCAATAGAGATGCAGAAAGAATGAGAGAATGCTTTCGTGATGGAGATATTTTAATTGTAGAGCGAGGTTATCATGATGCTACAGCAATGTTAGCTCGACTTGGTATTGTATGGAAAATGCCGGTACACCTTCCGTCTGGGAGAAATCAACTCAGTACAGAAAAAGCCAATGATTCACGTTTGGTTAACAAAATGAGAGGGATTGTTGAAGCTCGGAGTTGCCATCTGAAATCAATGTTTAAATTCTTTCAATTAAGTATACTAATTCGTCATCTTCCAAATCATGGTGACTTCTATCGCATTGCAGGTGCAATAATCAACAGATACCATCTAGTTATTGAGATGCAAGAAACTAATGTGGAAGCGGCTTGTCAAATGCTTAACAAAGCCAGATCTGCTAACGTTGTTCAGGCACTAGTTGAGGTCGATAATCTCCACACTCGCAATGCTCAAAGATGGGTACGATTGGATGCATAACATGTATCTGGTTACCCAATATTAGATGTAGATTATTTAAAAGATCATACTGTCGGGGTTTATCAAATAAACTTAGCACCATCATATGTCCAGGACAAATTACAAAGAGAAGGTGAAGAAGTACTTCAAGTTGAAATGATAAGAAACGAGGTAAGGCTACCTCAACCCGGCCTTATGAGAGTAAGAATATTTTCCCGATTCCGGAATGCAACTAAATATCAATTGTGGATTTCGTATTAGCCAAATACCGAACAAGAAAGAGAGGATAATGTGGGTGAAGCAAATGAACTGATAAACGGCTATTGTTGTACTTGTAAGTTAGGTGCACGAACGCTAGGTACCTGCGCACACATAACTAGCGTACTTTGGTATGTTGGATACTCTCAATAACAAGCACATATCAAATATTACTCAGCTTCTTCACGTAATTCATGATGCTGGGAATAGATTAGGTCAAAAGTGACTTTGTAGTTTTGTGTATAATAATAAATGGTACCTATTTTTATATACTCCAAGAACCTGTGCAACCTTCTCGTGGTGTACATTGGTTAGCGCTCATGCCGCCGGTAAGGAAAAATGTGACAACATTTCAAACCTATTCGCTCTTACATTTTACATAAAAATTATTTTTTTACGATGGAGTCTTGAAATACACATACGCAAGCTCACATTCTCCTGTATATTCATTCGCACGCGTAAATACCGACAAATACTCAATGATTCACAAACGCGACGCACATGTACGTACACACACACACACACACACGCACACGAACACGCACAAGCATACACACGAACAAGCACTCACATGCACACGTATACAAATACATGCACATACTTATTTCATTGCTCTGCATTAAAGCTGGCCCGAATTTTGGGTTCAGGTTTATAGTCAAAAAGTGTTGATCAGCTTTGGGTTTTGGGCTTTGGGTTGTGATTTTGAGGTTATGTGCTGAAAATTTCTCACTCGAGGGTGATCTGCTCTGTGTTTCGGGCTTTGGGTTGTGATTTTAAGGTTATGTGCTTAATATTTCGCACTCGAGGGTGATCCGCATTGGGTTTGGGGGTTTGGGTTGTGATTTTGAGGTTATGTGCTGAAAATTTCTCTCTCGAGGGTGATCGGCTTTGGGTTTGGGGCTTGGGGTTGCGATTTTGAGGTTATGTGCTTAAAATTTCGCACTCTTAGGTTAAGATACCTCAAAATTCTGACGAGATGGTGCATTTTAACGGCCAGATTCATAGTCAGCTTCAAAAAAACCCACAAAAAGTTTCAGGTTTGATGCAGGTTGCAAAAAAATCATTTTTTTGTCGAACCGTGTTAACTTTGGGGTTGAGGATGATATGTTCTCACTCGATTTAAAAAATTTCTTTATAGATATATCAAATTATCGCACCAGAATCATAAAATTAAACATATTTGAAGAAGAATAAAAAATTACCACTGTACGGTTAAAATTTCCCACTGTGCGACGCGACTTAGGGCTCACCGGGGCCTACAAGCTCAGCAAGCTCGGCCACCGCCGCTTCGCTCGCTAGAGCCGCCTCGCTCTCGAGAGCCTCCTCCTCGGGGTCTTTCCCCACTCTTCTTGCGAAGTAGGCGATGTCGCCTCTAGGGGAAACCATCGCCTCTTCCTCCGGCACTACCGGGAACTTTCGAAGAATGTTGAGGCCTGGTAGTGGGACCGTGAACGCTGGCTACTCTCCCGCAGCCGTCCCCAACAACGCCTCTCGCCTCTCCTTCGTAGCCTTATTCAGGCGTGCCACCTGGCGTTGCTCCTCTTTGTGGAGCTCGTCCGCCAGCTTGAGCTCTTCTTCTAGCTGATCGGCCCAGCTCAACCTGGGGCTCTTCGGGCGGGTGGGCCGTTGAACGGTCGGGGGATGGGTTGGTTGGAGCTTTGCTGGCGTCTCCTCCTCCTTCGCCAGTCCATACTTGGGGTAGGGTGGGTGCGCCCGACCTAGTATGGACGCGTGGCGTCTTGCAGCTCGTAGCATGACCTAAATTGGAATCAAACAAGTTATCATCACCTCTGACTTACCCTTATTTAATCCCCTTACCAGAACGACACAGACAACACATGTCAGTTGTTACGGTTATTTTTTCCCGGGGAAAACGCTATCGGATCCGGCTCGATCCGGGGTGCGATTCCCCACGAGATCCGCATAATGACCTAACTTACCCGTTAGGGATTGCCGATTTTCTATTAAAAAAGGCGCCTGGCAATCCCTTCCTCCCGGCCGGTTGGACTCGTTCTCTCAAAGGAGACTCGCAGACAAACGTTGACGAAACTCCGGATAAAACCCACGTCGTGCTGCTCGGGCCTCTCCGCTGCTCCAACCGCAGTTAGCAGAAAACCATAAATACACACGCACAGACGGCACAACGACGGCATGCAAAGGGAAAAGGAGCGTCGCCACGGGATAGATTAGCGCAACACACGACTATTCGATAAATAAACAGCTTTATTGGGCTACTTAACAACGCGGTCCTCACGACCTCCTCCACGCTCTACCGGCCACTGCTTCCCTCCTGCTCGTTCTAATGCTGATCGCTCCGATGGTCTTAGCAATGGCGGCCTAAAGGGGACGCCGAATGCGCGAGAGAGAGAGAACACGATGGCGCGGACCTGTCGAACTAATGTTCGCGCACAGGCCTAGTTAATACACTTACTTTTCGTCGTCTACCTCTCCGTCCTTATCTCTTGCTTGGCTAATTGCTCGCACACCGAGAAAACCCAACGATAAAGGGAAGATGGCGGGATGTCGTCCTCCTCACTTGTTCGCGCCTCGTGTCACGAAAAAGGTTAAATTAGTTTTTCACATCCTGCTGCTGATGCTGCTGTTGGCGAAATGGGGCGAGACGAAGCGTCTTCTTCGCCTCGAAGTCCTTTTTCTTCCGGCTTTTTCTTCGTGGCCTTCGATTATTGGTCGACACTGATCTTGTATCGACCTGCTCCAATTACAGGGCCTTGACCTGCTTCTCTTATCGTGATTGGTTCGATAAGCCACTAGGGTCAAGGCTGTCACGATTATCTCTACCGGCGGCGATTTCGAAATCGCAATTCTCTCTCCGCTGATTGGCTGACCATCGACGCTAGCGCCCCCAATCTCTTGGCTGCTAGTGATTGTTTCTTTTTCTTCTCTTAGCGTGGCTCGAACGAGAGATCTGGCAACGCACGCGCTCTTCTCTCTCTTCTTCTCTCTCTCCCACCACCGGCAATTCTCTCTATGCTGGTGGTTTATGCGCGCTTTCTCTCTCTCTCGCTCCTACATGCTGCATACCGCGTTCTCTCTCCCACTCAACCGGCAATCTTCTTCGCACTGCTCTCGCCTAAGCGCGCTCTCTCTCGCTCCTACATGTTTCCATACGCTGCTATTCCTTGCTCCTTCTCTCTCGCGCCTATACGTGTGCTATAGCGCGCGCTCTCTCTCTCTCTCTCTCTCTACCGGCATATACTAGCCACAGTGCGTGTCTGCGCTGGGAGAGTTGGAGCCGAGAGAGAACGATAGCCCGTTCCCTCTCCACGCACCCCACTCTCTCTCTCTCGCTGGCATCGATGCGGCGTGGCTGCGCGGCGCGAGCTATCGCGCTCTCCGCATCACACGTCCGTCCGTCGTTGCTCAGCGCGCTCTCCCTATCTCTCTCGCCGCTAGCCTCTTCCATGTCGGCTGACAGGTGCGCGCCTCTCTCTCGCACTCACGGCGCGCTCTCTCTCTCTACCGGCTCGTTGTCTCGGCGCCGCTGCTGCTGGTGCTCTCTCGCGTACTCTCTCTCGCGTACCCTCTCTCGCGGCCGTCTCGACGCTGAGCCTGGCGCTAGCTCTCTCCGCGCCGCGCTGTGTAGTGTTGTGCCGTACTGTGTGGCACTGGTGGACCTCGTGGCCGTGCTCTCTCTCCATCCCATGAAACATAACCCCAAAATCCATCCATTAATTTTCCTTCCTCCTTATACTCTTCCGGCTGGTGCACGAGGCAGGTTTAGTATCGTCGTCGAGGCTCCGCTCGCTTTCCCCCCCTGGCATTTCCCTCGGGACGGGTTTGCACCGTCACACAGTCGTTACTTACTACCGACACCAACTGCACTGACTCTCCCGACAGATCCATGTAGAATCCATGGAAGAACACTTGGGGATCGTTGGAAGGACGGTTGGGACCTATGTAGGGGGATCTAACCTCAGGGAAACGAACCTGCTAACTCAGACACGTGCGACTTAATTATTTGACGGCTAACTCCCCTACCCTGACCTAGAATATATACCGTACTCGATCGTATATCCATGATCTCGAACGGCCCTTCGTACTTAGGTGCACGTTTGGCATTAAATTTCTGGGCTGCATTTGACAACACGTGTACTTTCTTCAGTACTTTATCACCAATATAAAATCAGACGTTCCGCTTGCCCTTGTTATAATATCTCTCCTGCTTATCTCTAGCCTCGTCCAAGTGCCTCGCAACTAAATGCCTCAGCACATCTAGCTTCTTAGCTCTCTCTACCCACTCCTCTGGGTCTATTCTCTCCACTGGCACGCTATCTTCTACTTCTCTTCTCAGACTCCGCACTGGTCTTGGATATCGCCCATAGTTCAAGAAGGCCGGTGATACCTTGGTTGATGACTACGTTGCGGTTTAGATCGAGTGACGGAGCTTGTGGAGGTTCTGATCCCATTCGTCGTCAAGGTGGGGTTGCTTCTCTCCACTGGGTTGGCTGGTGGGTGGTATGGTGGCGTGGTCACATGGTTAATTCCGTACTCTTGCAACATTGACTTCAGCGTCTTATTGTCAAACTCCCGGCCGTTGTCGGTAAGGACGCTATCTGGCGTCTCTCATCTAAACAGTATGAGTTCCTCCAGTGCCCTTGTCACTGACTTCCCATCGGCTCTTGTCAGGGGTCTAATTTCCGCCCATTTCGTAAATAGGTCCTGAAATACGGCTAGATAATTTTGTCGATTCTTGCTTTGCGGAAACTCCATGAGGTCTATCGCTACCACGGCCCATGGCCTCTCGACTATCCTCTGGCCCATCAACCCTTGCTGACCAAACTGCGACACCTTATACTTCTAACACTGCTGGCATTGACTGACAAACTGGTGTACGTCATTCCACACGCCTTTCCAGTAGTACTCGCGAGCCACGCGGTCATACGTCTTCTCTCTACCCAGATGTCCGGCCGATGCCTCATCGTGGGCATCTCGTAATACTCTTTCTCGATATTCTTCGGGTACTACTAGCCTCCACCTTTCTTCCGGCGTGATGATAGGATCTAGAAGTGCATCCCTCCTATGGCGATATAATAGTCCATTTTCTACCTTCCACTCTGAGAATTTATGGGGCGTTTCAATCACCCCTTTCAGGATTCTTAGATAGCGGGGGCCCTGGACCTCCACAAACGCGGCTGCCTGCTCTTCTTCCGACTCAAACATCCGTGACAGGGCGTCTGGCAAGTGATTGAGCCCTCCTTTTTTGTGCTCAATCGTGAAATCCAGCTGCTGTAACTGTAGTAGCCATCTTGCTATTTGACCTGTCGGTTCTTTCGCCGTTCTTAGCCATTTCAGCACGCTATGGTCCGTCACAACCGTGAACCTGCAACCCTCTATATATGGTATCAGCTTTTTCACGGTCACACTAGTGCTAAGCATTCCATTTCCGTCGTGGTGTAGTTTTTCTCTGCCGGTGTAAGTACTCGGCTGACATAGACTATTGGGTGCTCACCATCTTCTCCTTCCTGCGTTAATACCGCTCTCACCGCGTAGTCACTGGCATCGCACTGTATGGAGAATGGCTTTGAGAAATCCAGCCTGGGAAGAACTGGCGCTTCTGTTAGCGCCCTTTTCAACTTGTCGAAAGCCTCTTGCTGATCCTCTTGGCATTTCCAAGGCATGTCCTTCCTCAACAGCTTAACCAGCGGCACCTTCCATTCGGAGTCCTTCTTTATGAACCTCGAATACCATCCGACCATTCCAAGAAAACGCCTCAACTGCTTGACCGTCTGCGGCGCTGGTTAGTTGACTACCGGCGCTACTTTCTCTGGATCAAGCATTAGTCCTTCACTATCCAGTAGGAAACCCAGATATGTCACACTTTAACAGCAAAACTCGAATTGCTCTCAGTTTATGGACAGGTTTGCGCCTCTCAACCTCTGCAACACAACTTCAAACCAGTGCAGGTGCTCCTGAAGGTCTTCAGTGACCACAATTATGTCATCAAAATATTCAAATACGTAGGGCTCTACCTTCGGGCCAAATAGGGCATCGATAAGTCTCTGGAATGTCATTGGCGTATTTGACAGGCCAAATGGCATCCTTTTGAACTGCCATAACCCTGATCCTGGCACGGCAAAGGCTGTGTATTTCCGGCTCGCTTTCTCTACCGGCATTTGAAAACACGCCCATTCTAGGTCTATCTTAGTTATGTACTTGGCTCTTCTAAGCTTATGTAAGACGGAATCCATGTTTGGTATCGGGTAGGCATCCTTCTTGGTCACCCGATTCAAGTCCCTGTAATCGATGCAGAACCGGTACTTGCCGCTTAACTTCTTGACAAGCAGCGGCGCGCTGCTCCACTCACTGGCTGATCTCTCTATGACGCCCATGCTATTCATCTCGTCCACTTCCTTCTGGGCGACTTCTAGCATCGCTGGCGACATCCGGCGTAGTTTGTGTTTGATTGGTGGGGCTCCCTGAACGTCGATCGAATGCTCTGTGAGATCTGTCATTGCATACTCGTCCATCTTTCCTGGCACCAAACGTTGTACTTACCTTGCCACCAGCTCTCTCTCTCTCTTTTCATCCTTTAGCTCATAAATCCCTCCACATTTTGTATATATGGTGGCTTCAGCGCTCTTCTCTTCACCGGCAAAGGATCTCCAGCGTCCGCTTCTGACCCTCCAGGTTTCCTCTACATACTTCAGCTTGCACTGAAACACCTTGCAGAAATCCGTGCTCAGCAATAAGTCATACTCCAGAGTCGTAATAGCCCGTATCGGTAGCACCTCAGTGTGTCCATCTACCTCTATGCTCATCCGTAGCAACCCTGCCACTTGCTTCAGGACTCCTACTGCTCCTCGTACCACCAGTTGTGTTGGCTCTAGGCGATCTCGAAACGTCCTCGTGATTTTTGGTCCTGCTAGCGACACCATGGCCCCTGGATCAAACAGCGTTCGGCACGACTTGCCTCCGAGGACTACCGTGAGAAAATTCCAATTCTCTAGACACATGCCGGCAATTTCCTCGTCATCCTCTTCTGCACTTTCTACTGCGCCTCGCACAGCCTTCTCCTTCTCAAAGATCGAATTTTCCACGTTAACCCCGTCATTTCCCGCTCCTTTTCTAACAGCGTTCCAGACTGGTTGAGTGGGTTTCTCTCGACCGACGGCTTCACCGTCGCTACAAAGGTTTTGCCATGCCAGGTTTTCGTTTGATGTCTCTCGTTTCCACTTTCTCTCCACGGCGCTGTTGGCTTGACGTGGCCTGGCTTGTCCCGTGGCAGTTCAATTACGACGCTTGGAAGTCCTCTATGCTTGTCTGCTAACGGCACACCTGTTATTTTGCCGAACTCGTGCCCTTGGGGCTCGCTCCCTTCCCTCGCGTTAACTCTCACGGCTCCGGCGCTGGCAAAGGTTGTTGCTCTGTTGGCTTGACCCAGGGCGTTCCGCATCTCTCACACTGAGGTACTTCCCCAATTGCTCTCGAAAGTTCTCCCTTCTCATTCTCTTCTCGCCCTCGTGTCGCTGACTCATCTGTCCTGCACGCAGTGGCTCTGTACCCCTCTAGCATCCTCGTTATCTCGTCCTTCGACGATCCTAGCTCCGTGGTTTTCCTCTCGCACGGCCTCTTCATAGGGTTTCTCGTCACTTCCTCCTAAGACCTCCTGCTACTCGTTTTTTTTTTTCGATCCAAAAACTCTTCTCCGGCAATCTCTTCTTGATTGCCCCTCTCTCGGACGCTGGCAAAGGTGATGGCTCTACTGGCTTGACCCCGATACCTCTTGTACTATCCTCAGGAGGTATTTCCATCAACCACTTCGCGTCTTCCTTCTTCTCTTCACTCTGCCGGCCAGGTGTATCCTAAGGTAGACGTGTTGCCTCATTTGATGTCCCTGGTGTACCAGCTTGGGGTGTGTGAGACTCTACGAGTTCCCAGCTTACGCGTTTCCCAATTTCGCGCGTAAATTTGCGCATTTGGGACACGATTTGAAGGTGGCACCCTGGGTATCGCACACCTGGCAACTCTGTGCCTTCTGTTGGCCCTTTAAGGGACAATTTCGTGACATGTGGTCGGCCTTGCCACAGGTGAAACAGAGTGCATCGGGGCACTCTGGTGCTCTGTGACCTGATCGTGAGCACTTAAAGCACACGCCCACGAACTCTCTCTTCCCTTGCGCATTCGTAGTCCATGGACTGGTGCCACTTGCACCTTGGCTACTTGTGCCCCGCGCTGCAGATGGTGCCGCGTTCTGCGTCGTGGCCGTCGTCTCTACTGGCATTGCTGTTAGGGTGACCTGCGTCAGTGTGACCTCGTTAATATTCGCCTGCGCTACCGTCACTGATGCTTTATTGGTCCTTTGGCAGGCGCCTTTCTTGCAGGCTTCGACTTCTTGGTCCCTTGCTCATTACTAGGCTGCACTCTTGACACGCACGCCGCTTCTACCGGCTCATTCTCCTCATCCATGAGGGCGACAAGTGCACCCCTCTTTGTCTCTTCGTATCTAGCATTTGGAATGGTCATCTTGTCATTTGTTGGTGGCGGCGCATAACGATTATGGAGGTCCTTCTCCTTCTCATACTCCCAGCAATCGTTTATCGAGTGTAAGGGCATATGCTTGATCGCTTTGCGGTACTCTGGCAACAAATTCCTGTATACTAATTTCAGCTGCTTCCTCTCTGACGGTGGGCGCTTGAAGTATCTGATCATATATCGAAAGTTGGAGACAAATTTCGATATCTTTTCGCCTTTTCTTTGGGTTCGCTTACGCAAATCCTCTAGCAAGTCTTCCCTGTCGAGGTCCCTCGCCAACTGATGCCGAAAATGCTTCTTAAACTATCTCCATGTCTGTACCTCGTCCACCACCGTCCTGAACCACCGACTCGCATCTTTATCCAACACGCTCGATAGCGCTCTTCTCTCAATCTTCCACTCTGGCCAAGAAATCCTCTGACCCTTCCTTACCTCCGCCTGTGAATTTTAATCCCCATCCTTTCAGGACCTTCATACACTCTACTACGCTGGCCGGCTTGCGGCCCCGCTCGTTTGGCAGTGGGATACGAGGCCGTCGAGGTCTAGGCTGTG
Source organism: Megastigmus dorsalis (assembly GCA_900490025.1). Lineage (NCBI taxonomy): Eukaryota > Metazoa > Arthropoda > Insecta > Hymenoptera > Megastigmidae > Megastigmus > Megastigmus dorsalis. The sequence goes on from UELU01127281.1 coordinate 11,136, forward strand.
GTTCTGAATACTTTTCCTCTGTTTCTGAACTATCTTGCTCCATCAGACTCCAAGCTGACCAGCCTATGCCTTGTGACGTCCGAGAAGGACAAATACCAACTTTATTTAATATTGTACATACATACTTTGCGTTAAGCAATGCATATACGCTGCTCTTTTTTGAGCCAATGTATTTAAACACTCTAGCTCGGGACGATATTATATATATATATAATCTTTTATAATTTAATAATAATTTCTTTAATAACGGAAGCGGGCGCCGCAGGCGAACATCATTGGGGTCGGGGGTTGTGGAGTTTTAGGTTATTATACAATTAAAATCAATTTTAAAAAGTGTCTGCATAAGTACGTATACATACAATGATATATACATATATATATATTGCAGCTTTTCAAGCCGCTCCTTTGGGATGGAACGAAAAGTGCGATTGTATTATATATATATATATGTATATATGTGTAGTGCAACTTTTCGAGCCAATCCTTTCAGATGGAACTAAAAGTGCAATTGTATTCTACAAAAAAAAATTACAAAGGTTTCATGCAATAAAAAAAATAAACTAGAAAAATAGAAATTTATCATTACTTTTTCTTTTGTTTTGTGAAATGGAATTGAAATTGAATTGTTTTCTTTTTATTTATTGTTTGATTGAAAATTCCTTTTTTTTTGTAAATATAATAATTTTAATTGAATAGATTTAAAATGTTGAATTGAAATGAAAATATTCTTTTTTGTTAGTTTGTGAGAAGTTTGGTTTTGCAAGAAAAATATTCAGAATTATATTTTGCAAAATTTATTTTTGATTGAAGTGTGGAATACACATCAGACCGCAAGCTCGGGTCGTAGACGAGTCCATCACACAGGGCAAAACGCTCCGCTTTTATACCCTCGATGGACTGACGCTCGCATAGAAAAGTGTGTAGGAGTGAGAGAGAGCGCATCTGTCATCTCTCTTGCCCTCACACGTTTTCCATTGTTTTCTTATTTTGAAACTTACACATTAAATAATTATAATTATCGCAAAACAAGGGTACAGAAAATATAATATCTCATATGCTCGATTTTGCTCTAAAATGAGATATATGTAAATTTACATTAAATTAATAATTAACTTAAATTGCAGTTTGTAAATTGATTTTAAACATATTAAACATTGAAAAGTTAAAATTTAAACATTGATTAAAACTATACTTCTTATCTCGGATTAAGTATATATAATCGATTATTGTTAATAAACAAACTCGCAACAATATTCGCAATTAAAAGTTTATATTGCGCTCATTGTTTAAAACAATCGTTTTTCTTATTCCTAGTTATTTTATATGCTTCTAAAATATAAACTAAATATATAACTAAATAAACATTAGTTAAACTACGCTGTAAACAACACATACGTTGTTTATAACTAAAAAGTCTCTTAAGAATAGACATACGCTAAATAAATGTAAAATGTAACCATGTGAAATTATGCTTTACATGGCGTTTAAATATACGGCATAGTTTAATTTAACATAAGTTATAAAAAATATAATTTTCTAAATAAATTGATTTTTCCTAAAATAGCGGGATTTTCCTGATTAAAAATCGGCATATTAATAGCGATCTGCAATATTGTTCGATTTGTTATATAAAAAGTTGGCATATTTGCTCAAATTGCTGAGATATTGAATTTAAAAGGAAAATAATATTATTTCCCATGCTAAATTTGTGGAAAATTCCACTGCCAGAAAAAGGTATATTTTAGGATTAGTGCAGTGCATCTTATCTGACTTCCCCTTTTTTTATGGGTTGCACATGGGGTGCAGCGGGCGTTTAAGCAGCGTTGCTTGTGACGTAGGCGGTCACCAGAGTTTTATATACAACTTAAAGAGTCTAAGCTAAATAGTCAAAAGATTTCTAAGAACTGCTTATTTAATATTAATTCATGAAATGTTTTACAAAACTAGAGAATAAGTTTAAATTTGAAATGAATGTGTACGCTTTTATTGATCTGCTATTATACGTAATTATCTGCCTGCTTTTATTTCAGTTATTTTGAAATACATATTTTAATTGCCGGTACAGGTAGTGAATCTTATGTGTACCGAAATACAATACTAATGGTTTCAATTCACTGGTTGATTGTAAATTCTGTTGTGTGCAAATATTACAGTGCATAAACTAAATGATTTTACGCTTTTCTTTATTGCCAGTAATAAAAATGTAGACTGCGTTATTCCAGGAAATACCATGGCATAAAATATTTATAAGAAATATAGTTTAAAATATTTGAGTTTAAATAATGAATATGATGTACATCTATATATATATATATATCTATGTATAATTTTCGAAGCATGTGCGACGCCATCGGGCGAGAGTGGGAAAACTTGAAATCCTCTTGGAAAAAACTCTCTGTTTTAAAATAAGGGAGAAATCAATGTCTATTTGCTACAGGTCTCATTAGTATCTTTGGAGTTCCTCTTTATTTTAGTTTGGAAAATACACCCCCACCATAAAACGTTTAGTAGTCGGGTCGAATGGCTCGAGTAGTATTCGTAATAATAAGTTTATCACCAGGAGTGCGCTAAATACAGTGCTGCGTAGTTTTTTAAAATCGTAGGTTGAGATCGTCTTCTTCTTTCTGCATCAGTCCGGTTTATAATCAGTCTTCAATATTATCTGAGTTTCGCACGCAAATGCTTACATAAAATTTAAACTTATAATTAAATGATTCTATTTATTCTATCTTCTATATTTGTGTATTTTTTTTGTTTCTTTCCTTTTTCTCTGACTAAATTAAAAATAAAATTAACTCTAAAATTTGCATCAGTAAAAACGACAAAAAGGTTCTTCACAAATTTTTTTTTGAGCTATTTTTCGTTTGGTTTTACTTTTCCAAAGAGAAAAATCCAGCTTTACTGCTTGATGGTGTAACTGAATCTACTGTTTTCGGTTTTTCTGTATCCTGTAATTCCTGATGTCCTAAAATCTGCTGTTCCACGTCTCTGAGGGGTACTTCTCTTCCCTCAGTTGTTTTCTTGCTCATATGAATTAAACATTGGGGTAATGATGTCCAAATTGCTCCCAATAAATGGACACTCCAACCGTATACTTGGTGAAGTATATATCCATTTATGCAGACTTCTACTATCATTTTTATTACTTAAAAAATAACAAAAATAGCTATAAATGTTGCGCTTGCTGTTCCAAAAACCATTAATCTATTCCATAATTTGTCCCATGTCGATTGTACTATTTTATCTAGAGTCCCTTCATTCAATAATTTGTTTATAGTTTCTTCGTGATCTGAAACTGGATGTCCGTGCATTTCTCTTGCAAAATCGTTCAAGAGTGCTGCTTCATCCACTGGGAACATAATACGTTTTCTTAATGCTTCGATGTGCTTTTCCGTGTATATTCCGCTGTTTGCTAACGAATTCGGGTTTATGTAATTCCAAGTGGGTTCTACCATTGGTTTTACTATTATTGGCTCACGAGCTCCAGTTGGTGTCGGCATTATTTTATACCATTCTTTCTCGATAAAATAGTGTGATGGTAGTATAGAGTTGCAGGATATCTTTGTACAGTCTGTGGACATTACATCTGTCCGAACAAATTTGAAAATTTCGGAAATGTGGCAACAAGCGAAAGTACCAGTTTCGTAGGACGCATTGATATCTTATGTATTTCGAATTGTTTATGGTTCAAACACCGGCCCCACACGGCATTCAACCATAAACAATGCAAAATGCGTAAGACAGCGATGCGCCCTATAGAAGTGGGACCCCCGCTCGATGCCATATTTCCAAAATTTTAAAATTTGTTCGGACAGATGTAATGTCCACAGACTGTACAAAGATATCCTGCAACTCTATACTACCATCACACTATTTTATCAAGAAAGAATGGTATACAATAATGCCGACACCAACTGGAGCTTGTGAGCCAATAGTAGTAAAACCAATGGTAGAACCCACTTGGAATTACATAAACCCGAATTCGTTAGCAAACAGCGGAATGTACACGGATTTTGTTCTCCTCGTTATCAACTCGCGCTTCTTTTTCTAAAATTGTGATCTTCAAGATTCCCTGTACCACTACTGATTGCCACGAACCGAACGGGTCTGAGTAACTCTCACCCTTGCAATTGCCGTCTTTATCGAGGTGTCCCGCATATATCATATGAAAAGTTTTATTTTGATTTACTTTTATTCCACTTACTATATGTGTATTGCCGAATCTTAGAATACCGGTTACATATAGATCTTCGCATGCCTACAACTAATATCGTATACATACTCGTTCCATCCATATTCTACTGCAGAGTTATATGAATTCCAGCCGCAGATAATACATTTCGTTGAACCTCAAGTTTACATCGTCCAACTTTTGTTTCAACGAAATTATTAACCTGCAGCAATTGTATATAACTCTTAGTTACATTAAGAGTACTAGGAGGAATATTGCATGCTCCTACTTCTATCAAGGATAACGTTGTTACATTCAACGACCGCGTTCCACAATCGTAGCCGATAAGCCCAAGTGATGGTGTAATTAGGATGGTTATTATCAGAATTAGAACCATCTGTAACCAGAAATAAAATATCTAATTACAAATCACTCTTCTTCTGAATCTTTCCTTTTTTTCTTTTTAGCTATTATTTCGTGATTAATATGCGATATTCTTCACCGATTGGCATGCACGATTTTTGCTGCTTTTTGAATCTGAATTTTGACATTATTTTTATTAATTACTTCTAGTACTTTATGCGGGCCTGTATAATGATTTCCGAATTTTCCGGGTTTCGGTCATCTTAAAAGAAAATATAATCCCCGATTCTGAAATTCTTTTGCTTAATATTTCTATCATAATATTTCTTTGATTTAATTTTGGGATCTACTAAGTTATCGTATAACAATTTTCTTATGCTCGTGAGTCTAGTTACAAGGTCTTTTACGTAGCCTTGGTACGTAGGTATTAAATCATTATCGTGAAGTGGATCACTAGATGGTAAACGTGCTAAACGACGAAACGCGACTTCATAAGGGGTAAGTTTAGTACTTTCTTGGACGCAAGTATTATAATTCAATAGCGCGATATTCACCCATTGGTCCCATTCTAAATCTTTCTCAGAGTACTGTTTTAAAAATTCACCGAGCGCGTGGTGAGAGCGTCCTAAAGAACCATTGCTCTGCGGGTGAAATGCAGTCGTTTTAATTTGTTCGATTTTGAATCTTTTCGCAACTCTTTGCATAAGTGCGCTGAGAAAATTCCGTCCTTGATCTGTCAAAATAATTTTGGGGGCTCTAAATACACAAATGAATTTTTTAATGAATACTTCCGCAATGGTTGTTGCGAGAGCATTTTGTCAAGGTACTGCAAGACAAAACTTTGATAATTGATCTTGCATAGTTAAGATATATTCATTACTGTTTTTAATCATCGGTAAAGGTCCTACTATGTCCAATGCTATCTTTTCGAAAACACTGCCTGGGGTATCTGTAATTACCATAGGCTGTTTTGTTTTTAACCTAACTAATTTTTTTAGTTGGCAATCTAAACACTGTTGTATACGCCTCTGTACCCACATAGCATGAAAGCTTCCCGGAAGCTTCGCGGAAGCTTCCCAGGAAATTTTGGAACCTTAGAGTAAGTTTTCACGAAATATTGCAGGAGGGTCAAAATGTCTGGGACAAAATACTGTCAAAAAGCTTTCCTGAAAGCTTATAGTAATCTTCCAGGGAATCTTCCAGTAACCTTTTTTTAAATTTCTTCAAAAGGCTTCAGTAAGTTTTGCGAAAGATACGGGAAGCTTTCGGAAAGCTTTCGTGAAACCTTACAGCAATTCCTTAGGGAACATTTCTATAAGACTTCAGTAAGATAACCGAAATGAAGTCTGTAAAGTTTCTGATAACTTTATTGGAATATTCCAGAAAGCTTTCACGAAATATTGCAGGAAGGTTAAAATGTCTGGGACAAAATACTGTCAAAAAGCTTTCCTGAAAGCTTATAGAAATCTTCCAGTAACCTTTTTTAAATTTCTTCAAAAGACTGCAGTAAGTTTTGCGAAAGATACGGGAATCTTTCTGAAAGCTTTCGTGAAACCTTACAGCAATCCATTAGCAAACATTTCCACAAGAATTCAGTAAGATAGCTGAAAAGATCTCTGTAAAGTTTCTGATAGCTTTATTGCAACCTTGCAGGAAGCTTTCATGAAACATACCGGAAAACTCAAAATGTCTAGGACAAATTACCGGCAAAAAGATTCCACAAAAGGTGTAGGAATCCTTCAGAAAGCTTCCTTAAAGATTGCAGAAATCTTTAAGGAAATATTATCACACGCATTAGTGACATCGGACAAACGACAACATTTTTTATATATATATTACATATATTTAATTGTAAACCACTTCGCACGCTTACAAATTATCAATTTTTCGCAATTAAAATTATAAACGCTTAAAAAATTTTCGCTACACTCGGGATTCAAACCGACGTTCTTTGGGGTACGACGCATAAACCTTAACCACTACGCTACGCAACGCTTGCGATATAAAATTTTAATCTCGCTAATAAAGTAAATGTAAAGCAAGTTTTATTGAATGACTATCCTTTAAACAGTTATTCAGTGATTATAATGTTACAAATATTAAAACATTCAAGATTTTAAATTATAAAAAAGAAAATTTTAATATTTAAATAAATATAGAATATACAATGTTTTATAAAATATAGAGTTCAAGCTTTCAGAAAGCTATTACTGTAACCTTTCTAAATTTCTTCTATGAAAACTTCCAGTATTGATTCTTGGAATATTTCATGTAAGCTTCCCCTAATCATTCTATAAGTTATCGTGAAATATTTTGCCTTGTTATATTTGAACTTTTTCCCGTTATATCCTACACAACCTACGGGAAGCTTACGAAAAGCTTGCACTGGAATGTTGTATGATTTTATCACAACTTTATGGTAAGCATTCTGAAATATTTTTCTGAAGTATTTAAAAATATTGCTTGCCATAATCTTTTGCGACATATCATCGTAATGGTTCATAGAATCTTACCTGGTAGGATTCTGGAATCTATCATGCAAACTTCACTTTAGCTTGAAATTTATTGTTAGAGTTCAAACTTTCAGAAAGCCTTCTGTATCCTTTCTATAATCCTTCCGTGAAAACTTCTATTATTGATTGTTGGAATATTTCATTGAAGCTTCCCGTAATCTTTCAGCAAGGTATCATGGAATGTTTCGTGTTGTTATATTTGGAATCTTCCTCCTAATATTCTGTAAAACCTACGGGAAGGTTACGCGAAAGCTTGCACTGGAATGTTGTATGATTTTATAACAACATTAAGGTAACCATTATGAAATATCTTTCTGAAGTATTTAAAAATAATGGTTTATAGAATATTTCCTGGTAAGATTCTGGAATCTATCGTGAAAGATTCACGTTAGCTTTATTATTTATTGTTAGAGTTCAAACTTTCAGAAAGTCTTCTGTATCCTTTCTATAATCCTTCCGTGAAAACTTCTATTATTGATTGCTGAAATATTTCATGGAAGCTTCCCGTAATCTTTCAGCAAGGTATCATGGAATGTTTCGTGTTGTTATATTTGGAATCTTCCTCCTAATATTCTGTAAAACCTACGAGAAGGTTACGCGAAAGCTTGCACTGGAATGTTGTATGATTTTATAACAACATTAAGGTAACCATTATGAAATATCTTTCTGAAGTATTTAAAAATAATGGTTTATAGAATATTTCGTGGTAAGATTCTGGAATCTAGCTTTATTATTTATTGTTAGAGTTCAAACTTTCAGAACGCTTAATGTATCGTTTCTAAATCCCTTCCGTGACAACTTCCCGTATTGATTATTGGAATATTTCATGGAAGCTTACCGTAATCTTTCTGCAAGGTTTCATGCAATGTCTCGCATTCTTATATTTTGAATCTTGCTTGTTAGATTCCGTAAAACTCAACCGAAGCTTGCATGAATGCTTGCAATGCAAGCTTACAGAAAGCTTTCTTTTCCTTGCGAAAAGGTGAAGGGATCCTTCCAATGTAATATTGCATGAAACTTTCGCTGGGAAGCTTATTGGGGAGTAATATTACATGGAAAATTTCCTGGAATGATTCAGGAAACTATTATGGAAGCTTCATGTTAACTTGACATATCTTTCGAACGTTCAAACATTCAAAAAGCTTACTGCAACCTTTCTTAATTACTTTCATGAAAGATTGCAGTATGACTTTTAGAAACCTTTTATGTAAGGTTTTCGCTAGCTTTCTGCAAGGTTTCATGGAAAGATTCCCGTTCGCATATTTGGAATCTTACTTACTATAGTCCCTATAGCTTACGGGAAGCTTACGTGAATGCTTGCATTGGAAGGTTGCCGAAAGATATCAGTTCAACTTAAGGTAAGCGCTTTGAAATATATTTCAGAAATTTTCAAATAATGCTTGCAGTAAATTTCCGTGAAAGATTGTGGTAATATTTCATGGAATATTTTTCTGGAAGGATTCTGAAAGCTAATATAGAAGCTTCGCGTTAGCTTGAAATTTGATTTAAGCGTTCAAGCTTACACAAAGCATACTGCAACCTTTCTTAATTGCTTTCATGAAAGATTGCAGTATGACTTTTAGAAACCTTTTATGTAAGGTTTTCGCAAGCTTTCTGCAAGGTTTCATGGAAAGTTTTGCGATCTTTCATCTAGAATTTTACGCGCTAAATTCCGTTAAGCTTACGGGAAGCTTACGTGAAAGCTTTCATTTGAAGGTTGAGGAAAGACTTCATGGCAAAATTAAGGCAGAGATTAGTAAGAGATTACCAGTGAGGTACGGCGAACCCGTGCCAGTCCAATTGTGCCGTGAGCTAGCGGTGCCACGCGGATGTGCATGGAATTATGCGCATCTAGCCTTCCCTCCCTCCGCTGTTCCGTTTCACGAATCATGGTGCAGGAGGCAACATGCATGTACGGCGGCGGAGGAGAAATAACGAAATAAAACGAGCGGTCGGCCCAAGCGGCAAAAGGAGAATTGTCGCGCGTATCCTCCATCCACTCGGTTTAGATATTTACAGAAACCCGGCCTTTGAACTGAATTTTTTTTTTATGAACCTTAAACATTAATGAGTAAATTCCAAAGTGCATTAATAGTTCATTTTTAACCGAATTATCTAACATAAAATTTTATTAAATGTTTTACTTCCCCAAATGTAATTACATTTTTGTAAGATAAATTCTAAAAATAATTACATTTGAAAGGTGTTTTAATTTCAACACTACTGTCATTTTACATTAGACGGAACATCGTGATTTTAATAAATTAAACATATATATATATATTATCATTAAAGCACGCAATAACGCAGTGGGTCTTTATCATTTTTTACTGTATTTTCAAAAATCAATATAATTTCAATATTTTGAAAAATTTATTATTTATGTAATTAATTGTACATGACAATTATATTATTTAATTCCAATGGCAAAAAATTAAAATAATTGCTAG
>UELU01127282.1:0-15312 GCA_900490025.1 Megastigmus dorsalis
GGATAGGGGGCTGAAAATTTGGCTGTAGAAGTTTTTTTTCAACCCCTATCGAATGGTGTATGATACATGCGTATTTTAAGAGGGGGCAATTTCACCATAGTAACCCGGCTATAGCCTTTATTCAATCACGCACTATAATATACATTAATATAAGAAAATGTAAAAAATTAACAAACAATTTTAGGTTAATAGTTAAATTTAATAATTAAATAAATTAACATTTAAAAACTAATTAGGCTGTATCTGTTGCGTGTTTGGATTCTACAAAAAGTAGAGTAGTTTATTCAAATGGGTGGGTAATATCTTACTCTATTCCTCTAGGCAACACCGCTCTCGCAAACAAAGAGAACGGATCAACGCACTTTTGGGGCTCTCGTTCTCCCAAAAATCGTGTAACCGGAGCACCAAACTAAGATGGCGCTGTTCCCCGTGCGCCTCGAGTAGCATCAGCGCCAAGTTTTTTTCAGTGCATGTGAACAAAATTCAAAAAATGAGCTTATTCTTTTGTTTTAGTTCTGTCCTTTAAACATAATTTTTTTGGACAAATAAATATATAAATACTTTATTTCTTAACCCATTAAGGCCGAAATGTGCATTCATTCTTCGTAATTTTCGACAGTAGAAGTTTATATGTAAATGTCCTGGAAAAAATTTTGAATATAGTATTTCCGATAGTTTAACCTTTAGAGGACGGGGATTTGGGATTTTTGGTCTCCTTCAGAAAATGCATAAAAAAGGTATCTAATATGTTAAAACTATTATGGGTAAAGTGTCGATCATGCTACGCCTACCTATACGGGTGTTCCCGTCCTCTAAAGGTTAAAGGCTTATTTTTCAAACGCCGTCACCAGAATTGATCTAGATATCCATTTAAAAAAGTTATCGCTTATTTTTCGAAAAAGATTTTTTTTCAAATACCTAAACTAAATGTGCAAAAAACTTCTGTTCTTTAAAGCATTGTCGAAATTTTTCTATTTCATTCATTCTCATCTCGGCTTCTATCTCGCTAATAAAATTAAAGCGCCCTCCGTCATATTAACGTCAGGTAACGTTGCAAGGCATGCAAACAGCGAAGACACGACTAACGATGCTCGCGCTTTCCGCTCGCACTTCTGGTTGTTTCACTATTCGTGGACTAAGACCTAGCACTTTTTTTATTTTTTAATTATTATTATTATTATTAATTATTACTTTAGTAGAGATGCAAAAAGGTTCCTGCTTCACTTCCGCGATGGGTCTACCTCAGTTCCCCCCAGGGGGCAGGGTCTCTCCTCTCTACTCCAAGTACACCTGTGCAACCGGGTAAAAATAACAGGTTCTAGAATATTCTAGAATATTCTGGAAGGTTCTACGCTGCAGTAGCTGATCGCTGGTAATTAGCTAATCACCGCGGTGGATAAGCTTTTCGGCGCCACTCGCGCTTTAATTAGCTGGTTTGCTCATGTGACAGGGACAGGCTCATTACCGCGGCGAAAATCAACTAATCACTGCGTAGTAAACTTATTCGCGGCGTACACTGAAACCAGCTGATTCAACCCTGTAGCCGCCCGGGCCCGCGCCTTCGTCAGTAACGCTACCGTCGCAAATTCGCTTATTTTCGCCAAATTTTAATGGTTTGTGAGATATCGAGTCGAAACAGAAATTTGCAGACGTGCAGAGTTTTGTATTTTATTATGAATATGTGGGTGTGCTTTTATTTCTCTCCTTCGCTTACATCACATAGAGAAAACAGTGTTCGGTCGCGTCGAAAGACTGCTATAGAAACGAAAAAAAGTGTTGAATCGAATAAAAGATGCGGGCGAATAACTGAGTAACGAATCGTATTAGTATAGTACGTATCCCTATCGGACCTTACTCAACGTGAACACAGTGTAGTTGACGACTCGATACCAGCGCAAGAGGGTGCCAAATCGAGTAAAAGATGCGGGCGAATAGCAGCGCCCCGCTCTCGTTCTCGTTCTCTCTCTCTCTCTCTCTCTCTCTCTCTCTCTCTCTCTCTCTCTCTCTCTCTCTGCCATCCACTTGCCAGATCGTAAAATCTTTATTAGTGAACTTCTACAGCCGGATGTATATCGTGAATTTTTGAGCTTAAAGTAATTAGCTTTAAGACTTGGCTTTAAATACATCTGTCACAGTGGTGGCAGATTTTTGGTCAAGAGGAAGGGTGGTGAGCGCGCACATATCTTTACCTCCGCTGCAGACCTGCGGGTCATTGCTGATGCATATTGTAGAGGGAGTGGGCGCTCTGTTCCCCACATTCAAGCGGGGGAAGAGAGCGGCCACCCTATACTAGTGGCGCAGCTGTGACTACCGAATGACTACAGCGGGGAGTTACTGGTGTGGTGAAGGAGAGTGCACTGAGCGATAATCCGTCCTACCATCTTTTCGGAATAGCCGAGTCATGGCTTGGCCCAGTCGTAGATGATAGACTTATTCAGATCGACGGGTTTAGTGTTTCGCGTCAGGATCGTAATGTGAATGTTGGTGGTGTTGTCCTTTATATTCGTAACAACTATAAAGTTAAAGTCCTTGCTAAATCCAATAGCACAGGACCTGATAAGCCAAGTATTCCTGAATTCATCTTCTGTGAAGTTCAAAAGGGTAATAAGCCACCAATCCTAGTTGGCGTTATTTATCGGCATCCAAAAATAGCTTTTAATAGCGATCCTCACTTCCTCAGTTCTCTGAGAGACCTTTGTGGTAATTACAGCCACAAGTTGATTATGGGTGATCTGAATGCAGATCTGTTATCGTCGACTGGTGATTCTGAGTTCGTTCAGCGATTAGCTGACGAACTCTCAGTTAAGATCATCCAGCACGGCTCGACGTATCATACTGAGACTTCTCACACATGGATTGAATTAATATTTGTAGACGATAACGACACGGTACTTGACTATGGGAATAGTCTGGCGCCCTTTTGCAGCAAGCACAACATCATCGATGTTAACATTGACATTCACGTTGCGACTCCTCCTAAAGAGACTTTCAGCTTTAGAAGTTATAATAAGATAACCCCGGTTAAACTCAAAATGAGTTCTTGTGTCGCTGCGATTGGTGGTCGCTTTCTCAAAATACCTTAGATTCTGACTTTGACATAAATGAGGCGCTTGAATGTCTGAGTGTCAATCTATTGGAGGCTATAAACGAATTTGCACCGTTAAAAACTGTAACTCCTCGTAGAGGAAAAGCCCCATGGATTGGCACTGAGCTTCAACTGCTCATCGAAAAACGTAACGCCATGCATAGACGGTACAAAAGGACTGGGAGTGCCGCTCTGCTGCACGAATTTCTTCATTTACGCAATGAGGTCGAGATTTGCATGGATCAAGAGCGTACCTCCTTTCTTAATAACCAGCTTTTTGACGCTCTTGATCAAGGGAAGGATATTTGGAAGGAAATGCGCAATCTTGGCCTCTTGCCTAAGAGCAAGGAGGAGTTGCATGGTTTCACCCCGGACGAGCTCAACACACACTTTGCGGGAGTATCAATCGCGCCCAATGAGGATACAGACAGCGTATTAAACATCATATAATCTGCATCTGATGATGGTTTTGCATTTCATCCAGTTACTTTTCCAGATGTAGTGCTCGACAGGTCTCACTTTACATCTCAGGCGAGGGGTGTAGATGACATACCGCATAGTGTTATGGCGAAGGCTTGGAAATGGGCGCAGTTAGTGGCCTTAAAAAAGATTTCCACCCCATCTTCAGCTTCCGACTTTCGCCCTATCGCCCTACTGTACTTCCTTTCCAATGTACTCGAGAAGATTGCACACTCCCAAATCACCAACTATCTCTCCAGGACCGGCATTCTTGATCCTTTACAGGCAGGGTTCAGACAGCATCAAAGTACTGAGACAGCCCTGCTTAAGCTGACTGATGACATACGAATAGGCATTGATAGAAGGATGATCACCTTGCTGTTGCTCTTCGACTTCAGCAAGGCGTTTGACACCATCTCTCCTTCGAGACTGTTGAGCAAATTGCGCGATCTCGGGTTCTCGAGGTCCGCACTCCTGCGGATTAAATCTTATTTACAGGGCCGTATATAGCGCGTTTTAGCTAAAGATGGTTGTTGCTCGTGGATTGAAACAAATTTGGGTGTACTACAGGGGTCGGTCCTCGGGCCTTTGCTCTTCAGTCTCTATATCAATGACCTTGAAGACGTCTTTGACCATGGGGCGGTCATGCACATACTATATGCCGAAGACCTCCAGATTTATCTGCAAATTCCTGCAGATAAACTTCTGGAGGGCATAGCTCGCCTGTCTGAAGCGGCATGGTTGGTGTCGACGTGGGCTGAGCGCTTGTCTCTCTGTCTCAATGCAGGCAAGATCAAATCAATTTTATTTGGTTGTAGAAAATACGTTAATGATTTGGTTAAAATGGGATAGCCAGATGCTGATATGGGGAGCGGAGCGCTTGTGCCCTTTTCCGACACCGTTGTGAGTCTCGGTGTTACATTAGATAGTAAATTAACGTGGAAACCGCAAGTCGCTTGTACAACTAAAAAAGTCAACAAAGCCCTTTACAACTTGCGGTTTATAAGGGCACGTACCACCGAAGCTTTGCGCAGAAGACTGGTTGAAGCTCTAGTCTTACCTCATATTGACTACTGCGCTGTAGTGTGTCTTGATGCGTCGGACGAGCAAAAAATACGACTACAGAGACTGTGTATAGTCGCACATGTGTGCGATTTATATATGGTGTTAGGAGGGATGAGCACAGCACCCCCTATAGAAAGCAGTTGTGCTGGTTGCGCGTTGACGCAGTCGAAGGATGTATTTTGCCGTCATCCTTATGTATAAAATCCTTCGACTCAATGAACCAAGTTATTTAACGGCATTTTTCCGTAAACACCAGTCCAGGTGCACTAGCAGGGGTGATGCAAAAGAACTCTCGGTGCCAAAAGTGCGCACAGAAGCTGGTATGAAATTTTTCCAGGTCCAATTTGCGCGCAATTGGAACTCTCTCCCACTAAATCTGCGCAACCTTCCATCTTTGTGCGGATTTAAGACAGCGATCCTTAAACACCTCCTCGAGCTCGATCCCTAGTCATCCAGAGACAGGTCGTGTGGTCTCAGTGCGCCATGTATATATATATAGACTTACACCTACACAGGGGACAAACGGATAAGTTTTCTTTATGTTAATTTATTTTGTTTTGTCCCCTATACACCGTTTTTAATTGTGTGAGTGTATTTATTAGTGTGAATGGGTGCATGTGTGCAATGAGTGAATGCTACATTTAAGAATACAATTGACTCATATATTTTAAGATAAGATGCTCTGTGATATTACCTATTAAATATTTTTAAGACTGATTTTTGTATTGACTGATTTTTGTATAAGACTGATTTTTTGTATTAACATTTTTAACAAAATTGCAATATTTGTATAGAGTGGTGAAAAATGAAGACTGTCTTTTATATACTGTAAAACCATATGTATACTGATTAACAATCAATTTTGTATTTATATACAAATAAACGAATATCTATCTATCTATCTCTCTCTCCTTAGCTGGGTCAACACACTGCCTGCAATCTACAACAAGTTTGGGGCGGGGCGGGCCTTGCTCCTCGTCTCTTAAGGAAAAACACGCTATATTCTCAATTTTCTCAATCGATTTTAAGTATACGTTCTAATGTGACAGCATACGAAGAATATGGAGTATAGAGATGGGTATAAAAATGTATTAAACATTAGATAAATAATTGGATTAAATTTGTTTTTCACACATTCAGTATATTTTTTTAAAAGTACAGGCTCAATGATACATTTTGTTCTTTCCATCCGCATTCTCAAACATTCTCTGTCACGCGCTGCCTGCTCCCACGCCCCTCGATGAGCAGCGCGACTCGCATAATTCCAAACATACATTACGCGAATAGTGGGTTCTTCCTTAAAACTTTCACTCTTTATTTCAATTACTTAACAACAACTTCTGCTATAATTTCTTATTTAATATGCATTGAGTTCAGTTTCTTGCTAATGAAGTGGTAGTCTGCTTTCAAGATTGTGTGTTCTCGATAAGGGAGAAGTGATGGAGTATTGTCGTGGTAAAAATTTTTCGGCAGTTGCACATTCCGTAATGCACAGTTGGCTTTGTAGGCGAATTTGTGGTAGAGACACAGTTGTTTCAGTACTTCGAATTTAAGTCTCTGCAATGATGGACAGCGTATATCCTCCATATCGCACAATAGCAAATTAAATTGTTTGAGCCACTGTTTACCTCAGCCCCTTTCACGTACACAACTCTTGTATTCCGCAAAGTATTTCGCAAAAAATTGCAAACTTCTCGTAGGATAATTCACCCGAGCTACAAGGCAAGCCGTGATAATTACGCTCTAACCAGAGATTTGTGCTCTTGTACTTGAAAGCCTACTCCATGATGTTGGCGGTTTGAATAAAAATACTTGCGGGTAGAGATTTTCGTAGACTGGAACTAGTGCCAGTTCCTTGACAACAAGCGTCTTGCCTGCTGGTTTGAAACCTTGTACAACCAGCACGTACTGCATTGCGACTAAATGCATTCACTCGGTGCCTGAGCCCTTTCATATAATCATCCCCCACCACTTAGATCAGTTTTTTGACATCGCCACTTATGGGATTGTACTCGACTATACGATCGTGTATTAAGCAGTATGCTGAAGTCTCCGCGGGGAAGTCTTCCCTAGCATCAAATTCAAGACGCACATCGACTGGGGCCTGTTTCAGAGACTCATTCTGTTTGGAGCAATAACGATGAGTGGAACGTAAGTTAAGTAGTCACTCTTGTTGAGCATTGGCTTTGCCTGATCTTAGTAAGTCTTTTGAAAGTTAGCGTACATATTGTATAGCATAGCATTCTGATTCTGTTGAATATGGAGATTTAAATTACCATGCGGATTTCTTTGGCATTCAACTCGTAACGAATATACTCAAATAAATGACAGATGGCTTTGTTGACTAGCTTTGTATTGGCAATATCCCATACACATGCAGCGAACTGCGTGAGGGTACAAGGCAGAGATCTTGATGCTGTATGGATATGCGAATCTCATCGATGTTGCTGAAACCTGACGAGTTATAGGACTGATGCGCATGTATTTCATAATGGGCAACAGTTTCGTCATATGCTACAGGTGATTCTACACTTAGGATCTCTTCCATTTCGTCGTTGGATACAGCAAAAAAGTATACAAGTTATTTTATTCCAGCAGAATTATGACTCTTAGACCGAGGCTGATGAGAAACTGCGCGTTCTAAGGTGTTAGCTGTTTCCCTGTTCGTCGACGACTGACTGCTTGACGACATGGTAAGCTCTTAATTTAGCCTCTGCCAATCTTCACATTATACAGAATACCCATATTATAATGTTGACTTGATGTATAATTGCACTATTATGACTTCACCTCGAAAATTGACTAAATCTCCGTCTAGATCGACGATTTGCAACTGCATTTGATCAGTGGTCTAGATATTGACTGTTAAGTAAATGACTTGCGTTGGAAACTCGATGATTTTATAGCCTGGTGGTACTGCCGAAAAAAAACTCATGTATAGTATGCACCTTTTTACTGTTTATATATGCACCAGTTGTTATATTAAATTCGATGCGCAAGGCGTGAACCTTGAGAATGGCTCCAGATAATTCTGAATTACGTTCGATATTGTCAGCTTAAGTACGTGGAGTAAACCCCAGTAGTCTACCAATAGTCTTTGGCTCGAAAGTCAATTATATGACTGCACTTTATAACGCTACGAAGAGTGTTCTTGTTGAGTTTGAGGCTAATCGTTATGCCTTTGTATGCGAGGGCTTTCTGCAAATAGCTCTCGATATCTTCAATCTCGTAACTACCTGTTGGTAAAGTAAACACTTCTTCGAATGCCAGTTTAATGATTAGTTTATTTAAAAACCCTCGACCACGGCATTGCGCAATCATGATGCTAATACCTCAAAGGATACTTAGCAACTAAATGTAAAACCATAAAGGTGTCGTATTTATAGCCTCGAGCTCAGTTGATTTCGATCCATTGTGTAAACAGCATTCATTTTCAGGATCAAGACATCAAACTGCCATTGTTAAATTTTGATACTGTGGTAGAGCGGAAAAAGGTGCAGATGCGACATGGTGCCCTTTTGCCAGATAATATACATGCTGTATTTTGTGGTCCCTTAAACTATAGCAAGACTAATATATTGCTAACACTTATAACGCATCCCAATGGCATGAGATTTGAAAATCTGTATGTCTACTTCAAGTCGCTGAATCAGCCAAAGAATAAACTTCTTGACCAACTGCTCAGCCACTAAGTGGCATTAGTACTTTTCATTTAGTAAGCATGAAACTGTAGTATCTCCCGATAAAGCAGTTCCCAATTTCATCATCGTATTCGACGATGTGGCCAGTGAAAAGCAAGACAATATCAGAGCCTTTTTCTACATGGGTAGACACAAAAATATAGACAGTTTCTACTTGTGCCAGTCTTACGCACACATTCCGAAGCACCTGATACGAGATAATGTTCATTTGTTAGTGCTGTTTCTTCTCTTCTTCTAGTTCTTCTCTAGAAAATACTACATCAGAATCGCAACAGCTATCTGGATAATGTGTTTGGAGTTCGCAAGGAGGGCAGCGTGCTCATGGTTGGAGATTTGCCGATTAATTATACAACAGATCACGTGAGTGTGCTCGATGGAAAATATCCAAAAACTAAAGGCCTAATGGAGCTTCGTTTTCGCAAGCAACCAGATGACAGCTTCATAAGTGGTGGGCATACCCAAAATTATCGAAAGATCATTGAAGAGACAAATGCCTACAAAAAGCACTATAGGGATGACCGTCCGATTAAGAAGGCAAGAAGTAACAAATACAAGAATTTTATAGCCCCCTACTTCGACAAGACTCCGAAAAGAGCATCGTTTGGTGGTGCCGGGCTTTTACCCAAATATAAAGTTGCAACAAAAACCATGCAAATGAATTATGTATATTGGGATGATACGAACGAGCTAGTTAATCGCCTTCAACTACTGCTGGCTGAGAGCAGCTGGTAATCCAAGCCACACTAATGAGATTCGATCAATCATAGAGGAGGTGCGAGAAACCAATATTATATATTGACTGTATACTTGACTTCGAAATTAGTATTGATTATAAGATCACTGCTGACGGTCAGTACGACTTGAAAAGCAAGAGACTGTGCAATGTCAGCCCGCCTCAACAGTTAAGCGATGCGGTCAATTTAGAAAATCTCCACCAAGCGATTCAAAAAGAAATTGAAAAAGTAACGGAAATTATAGAAATATGGAAAGAAAGAATAAGTGGTATATATGATAAAATTGACGTTCAAATATACATTATTTCTAATAAAATAAGAGATCTAGAAACTATTCTGTCGAAAGAAAGTAAAACTGATGCTTAGTCTCTAAAACCTATTTATTTCCCAAGCGACAAAGTTATATAACCAATGAGTCTTCAGAAATTAGTAGAAAAGCTTCATAGACCTGCTCGAAGCAATTATCCGCGTCGAAAGTTAAATGTGCGTAGCTTAGATGAGGCTTGGCAAGCTAATCTGGTGGAGATGCAGCCTTACGCTCGCGAGAACAATGGCTACCGATACATGCTCACAGTCATTGATGTCTTCTCCAAGTATGCGTGGACTGTCCCGCTGAAATGAAAAACTGGTGATGACGTCACAGCTGCAATGGAGTCTGTACTGCAGGAGGCTAGCCGTGCACCGATAAATCTGCTAACCAATCGAGGGAAAGAGTTCTACAACTCCACATTTCAGAGTCTTATGAGACATTACAACATCCATCTATACTCTACATACAGTAATCTTAAGGCTTCCATCTGTGAACGTTTCAATCTAACACTCAAGAACAAGATGTGGGTGCAATTCAGTTTGCGTGCCAAGTGTAAGTGGCTCAAAATTCTACCTGAATTGCTGGCAGCCTACAACAGCAGTAAACATCGCACCATTGGGATGAAGCCTAATCATGTTAGTGTCACAAATAAAGCTCTAGTGCTCGAACGATTCGCTAGAAATAAAATAGCAAAGAGACCAAAATTCAAGATTGGAGATAAAGTGCGAATGAGCAAGATGAAACAAGTATTTAAGAAGGGTTACACGCTTAACTGGTCAACGGAAATTTTCACTGTAAGCCAAGAACTCTGTCGATTCGACACTTTTTTTGCGTCTGCTAGAGAGCGAGATCGAGAGTGAGAGAGAGCGAGAGAGAGGGCGCTGGTATCGAGTCGTCAGCTACACTGTGCTCACGTTGAGGAAGGTCCGATACGGATGCGTGCTGTACCAATACGGTTCGTTACTCACAATCAGCTATTCGTCTGCATCTTTTACTCGATTCGACACTTTTTTGCGTGTCTATAGCAAACGGTCGACGCGACCGTACACTGTTTTCTCTAAGTGAAGTAAGCGAAAGAGAGAAATAAAAACACACACATACTCATAATAAAGTAGAAAACCATGCAGGTTTGTAAATTTCGGCGGCGGCGGCGGCAGGCGGCGCGGTCTGCACACACGCAGTTCAGCTTATTCGCGTGTGTGGCGCGCGGGCGGATCGCGGTGATAAGCTGATTTTACAGCCATGACAATAAGGATAGTTCCTCGACACATCGTTTTAATCAGCGCTAATCAGGTAATTAAAACGCGTGTCGCGCGGATAACCTTATTAGCCGCGGTGATTAGCTAATTATCTCCGGTCAGCTACTTCAGCGTAGAACCTTCCAGAATACCTGGTCAGGTCGACTAGCGCTTGGATGGTGAGTTTGCAGTAGAGAGGGGAAACGCTGCCTCCTGGGGGGATCTGAGACAGAACCCTCGGGAAAGTGAGGTAGAACCCCCTTTGCTTATCTACTTTTGTTTGATCTCCCTAAATCTTGACGACAGACCAGGGGAGCCAATTCGAATAACGGCTTTACACCGCGTTTCTACAACTCACTGGTTACGAGTGGATTCGCACCACCACTTACCTCCCTGCCGCGAATGGCATGATTCAACAGTGGCATAGATACCGCAAAGCCGCGTTAATGTGCCATAACTCACTCGACTGGACCGCAGTTCTATCAACTGTTTTATAAGGGCTCCGTACCCATATAAGACTCGATACCGGCGCACCGCCTGCGGAATATTTGTTCAGTACAACACTCCGTGTTCCCGGCGAGTTCGTCCTCGCAGAAGATTTTGCCAGAGAATTTTACTGAGAACATTTTGAGATCACTAGGAATGACAGCAAGTAAGTAAATTTTCGGAATATCGAAGAGTAAGGTTCGAATGAGGAGCTGATTTGGCTCCGACATCCCCTTAACTGAATTTTATTATTTTGGCTGTATTATTTTTATGATTCTTATTGGTATTAATTCTGCATTATACATAATTTGTTATATTATGTAAATAAAAACTAATTTATGTTATGATGAAAATAAATAATATTGTAAAAACTACTTTTCTTGTTAACCTTTTAACCTTGACGCCGGCGACTAAAAATGAATTACAACGGAAGATTTTCATTTCTAATGGCTACCAGACATGTATACCAAATGACAATAATGTGCTTGCAATTTGAAAATACAAATTTTTTTATTACTTAAATGAAAAGTTCGGCGGATTTCCCCATACGAATCACACTGTACGAAACTGAGGGAGCACACGCGACTACCTATACTTTTGAATTGACACTTTTAATCTCTTTGTTAAATTTTAAATCAAAGAAGTAATTATGCTTTTGTACATGCCAAAGATACTGGTCCTCAAAATAAAGTTGTTAATTTTGTCTTTTTTTTAAAAAGAATTTTCATGAAAAAAGACAGACAAATTATTTTATAAAACTTGTTTAAAATTTTGGGGGCTTAATTTCTCTACCTCTTTTATTTTTCTTCTTCGACGTCATACAACAAAAACACTTGATATCGAAACTCGAAAACTTTCCTTTCGGGTGTCTCATGTTTCGATTGTTTGATTACAAATACGCTGATTATTATTTAATTTTACACTTCCACTGCATATACATATACTTTAACGGGGCAGGATTTGGAATAGAAGAATAAAAATACGCGGTGCTCGGGAGTAGAGTCCCAGGCGTCGAGCGTACGAGGCGAGCGCCTTTAACCTGCACTGGGCCATTACTGCACTGGCTACGACTCGGTATCAGATCCTACCGGCAACTCCGTGCCGGTATTACAGGGATCTAACATTCTCCAGCGACTAGATCCGAACTAGCTCCTTGCAAATCCGCTGCTCGTTATAATACTAATAATAAAATAAATTTAAAAAATTAATAAATAACTTGAGTTAGCGTCCAAAGTACAAAAATACTCAATTTTTATTTGCATAATGAATAAATAAATCATGGGTTAATTATTTTCTAACGCTAAAAACCTCATTTCTAGTGCTTCGCCATAAAAAACAATTATTTTAAACTAATGCAAACAAGCGTGTATGAGTTCTCCAAAACACGAGATTGTGTAAATCCAAAATTTCAATTTGTGAGGTAAGTACTCAAACTCAATTTGGGATACACACAAATGATGAAATAATGATGTCAAGATAGTGCGCTCCGTAACTTTTTATGCCTATTGGTATGGAATTCGGTTGTACACGACGTTTAGGTATATAGAGCCGTCGATGATACTGTCCAGGAAGTGCGATCCGAAGTCTTTTGTGTCTATATATGGAATTCGGTCGTACTCGGCGTCTAGGTATACAGGGTCGCCAATAGTGGTGTCCAGGTATTGGGCTCCATAGTTTTTTTAATCTAGGTGTGGAATTCGGTTGTAGTCGATGTCTAAGTGTATAGGATTGCTAATAATGGTGTCCAGGCAATACGCTCTGTAGTTTTTTGTGCTTATTTAAATTTGATTAAGAATTTTGCAATATAATTCTTTCGATATGCGCTATTCAATTTCTACACAATTAAATTAATTCTACCAGATTACTGTAAATTGAAATCATAATATATTTTAAATCGAATTTCTTTCTGCTAATCAGTGATAAAATATTGCACATTAGTTTTTTACTATAGCAACATAAAACTTGAGTTATTATCCAAATACAATTAATACCATGAAACTGAGAAGAATTACTTTTTGGCCAAAATAACACAGGCCGACAAAATTTAACAAAAGTCCAGACCTAGAGACCAGACCTAACATACCCGAAGGATTTTGATGCGGTGAAACCGAATTCCTACTCATAATTGCTCCTATGCGTCTGGTTTTCGAGATATACTTTTCTGTGAAAAATATATCTGCCGTGTATATATAAACTCAAAAATGGGCAAAAACGGTGTTTTTTGCACTTTTGGGTGAGGATATCTCGAAAACCAGACGTATAGGAGCAATTCTGAGCATGGATTCGGATTCACCGCATCAAAATCCTTCGGGTACGATAGTTCTAGTCTCTGGGTTAAAAATTTGTAAGCCTGTCTAATCTACGTGTAAGCGTTTTTTTTCTTCGAATGGGCCATAGTTTTAAAGATATTCACCAACCCATATTTATTTTAGATATTAGCAGAGATTAGTAAGAGATTGCCAGTGAGGTACGGCGAACCCGTGCCAGTCCAATTGTGCCGCGAGCTAGCGATGCCACGCGGATGTGCATGGAACTATGCGCATCTAGCCTTCCTTCCCCCCGCTGCTCGATTTGACGAAGCACGGTGGAGGAGGCAACATGCATGTACGGCGGCGGAGGAGAAATGCCGAAATAATAAACGCGCGGTCGGCCAAAGCGGCAGAAGGGGAATTGTCGCGCGTATCCTCGATCCACGCGGTTTAGACATTTGCAGAAACCCGGCCTTTGGACTGATTTTTTTTTTTTTTAACCTTATATATTAATGATTAAAATCCAAAGTGCATTAATAGTTCGTTTTTAACCGAATTATTTAACATAAAATTTTATTAAATATTTTACTTCCCCAAGTGTAATTAAATTTTTATGATATAAATTCTAAAAATAATTACAATTGAATTGTGTTTTAATTTTAACACTACTATCATTTTACATTAGACGAAACCTCGTAATTTTAATAAATTAACATATATATTATAACGAAGTCACGATTGAATTTGATATTCGATCGTTAATTCGATTGTAAGCTCGATCCGACGGCGCTCAGGCATCGAGGATGATGAGAGAGAGAGAGAGCATAGGTAATTGTCGCGCGAGAGAGATAGCGGTAATTAGCGCGCGATAGAGGGGACCATCGAGCCTCAGATCGATTTCCGCCGCGATATCGATTAGACGCTCGAGAAAGAGGAAAACCGCGAAGTGTGACTGTGTTTATTTGTGTGCGTTGATCGTGACCACCACAACCCGCCTTATTAATTGCACTGGGCTGCAGCCAGTGCAATAATCGTCATCAGCGGACTAGAGAGAGAGAGAGAGAGAGAGAGAGAGAGAGAGAGATATCAGTGCAGCGCAGCACGAGTAAGTACTGTGTACTTTACAAGAAAAGCGACGGATCGCAGCGGCGATCCGTGTGTGTGTGCGTGTGCGCGCCAAATTATTAGTTGCCTTCTCGATTCACGGATCTGATTGTATTGTATTTTAGTGTAGAAAATATTTCATTGTTTAGATTCGCGCATTATTTATTCACGAGGTATCCCTGTTTTTTCCTAATATCCCGCGATTACCGCCGCCTCCGCGGGCACAGTAGATAGCGGATCTGCTGTGCATTTTCTGAGCAAGCTGGACTCGTGAGCCTTGCACGGAGTTCACCAGTATCTTTGGTCCGAGCATCGGAAAGCGAGACTCAACAAGAGAGTCTCGCATTTGTCAACGGTAGCTGATAGATCCAGAACAGTGGGATAAATCAGAGGATTTCCCCACTGCAACGTGCAGCAGAGAGGAGTGTGCAGTACAGAGTTATTGCACACTAAGGATAAACCAGCCACGTTACAAATGGCGCCCAACTAAAAGACCCACAGAGTGGTCTCGAGGATTGCCCGATGTCCTCTCCCATCGTGCAATGTATCTGTTTGGACAAGGGGTCCACAGATTTGAGAAATCCTCCTACTACCTTTCTTCCTGTGATCATGCAACAAAGCCTCTGAGTCGTAGTGTGTGTATACGGCTGGGATTGTGCCGGTACACAGAGACAAACGGCCATGCGCAACTGCCTCTGAATCACATGGAAATGACATTCCTAGAGGAGACTTTGCAGCTCTATGAGTAGAAGTCTAGCGACGGGGCCATAGGAAAGCACTATGTGTGGATATGTCTTAACGTGGCCCACCGCAGATGCGCGTGTAAGTCTTGGTGGTCGCGGTCATAGGAAAGCACTATGCCCTCTCCATAGTGTGCATAT
>UELU01127283.1:0-11090 GCA_900490025.1 Megastigmus dorsalis
GTTGCACTTTTCCAAAAACAATTCGTAAATTGTTTTGAATAGGAAATAATCGATTAACAAATATTTTATGATCATCACTTAAAATATTGCTATTTAAGCTATCGTATACATGAATTACATTATCATTATACCATAAACAAATCCAATGTCCATCATTTACATCACCCGAAAATAGTATTTGAATATATTTTTTATCCATGGGCACTGAACGAATATGAAACGGTTTTTGAACCATCAAAGTTGATTGCATATTCAAATTACAGTTACTTCTTAATATGTTATTAAATTCATGTATATGATTATCTGTTAACATACTGTCTTTACCTGAATAAATCCCAATACCTTTTACAATACTTTTCTCCTCACAACTTAACACCATTTTAAAAGATTAGAAATACTTTCATATTAGTTTATTTTAAATAAGATAAACTGATAAATGGAAAACAATATTCTAAACGATAGTCAAGTACATAAGACAGTAAAATAATAACAGAAGGGAAAGTGGAAAATAGCATATGATAGAGAATAGAGAGGATAATAACCGAAAGAGGGGGCTCAAAGTGGTACAGAATACACGCACACGCGAAGCCAATCAAGAACGCGTAAATTTCATATAAATGAAAAAAAATAATAATTTTAAAAATGCTAATTATAATAAGCAAAGTATAGTTACTATTTTAATTTTGTTTGGTTACAATTATTAACGTGTGAGAGTAAACATATATATATTTATGTATTACAATAAACATATTTTTTTGTTTTAACTATAAATTGTGTATAATTATTAGATAATAAGAAATCACGAAATAATTTGTCAATTACAGAAATTTTGATTAAATGGGATTTATCTAATAATTTTAAATTTTCCACTTAAGAGTGTTCAATATAATATAAGATAAGATTTTCTATCGAATTTATTTACAAGCCATATAAGCCATATATAATTGTCGCTAGTAGTATATTACGCTACGTGGGGTAAAAATATGTCATTATTGGCCGCATTATTTATTAAATACCTTAACACCCAGATATAGATGATCATCAGTTTTTTTAAAAAAAGTTTTTATTTGATTTAAAGTGAAAGGATTTGCTTTTTTTGGCTTTTTACTTTGGCGTGAATTTTAAGAAAAGTTTTTAGATTATTGTTCGTATTGATGTTAACATTTTCTTTAATGTTTAAAGTTGTACGTAACATTGACCACTTTACCCATAGGGTCGTTGGACTGCATTTTTTGATAATTCATTAAAATAGACTATTAAAATATTTTCAGAAAATGAAGTGGCTTAGTTTTGTTTATGCCATTTCATAAATGTCATATAAACATTCTCATACACTTTACATGACTTCGTAGGTAGAAGATTTTTGATAATTAGTTTACTTTATGTTTCAAAGTTCCTAAGCATTATTTCCTCTTTTT
The DNA here is from genome assembly GCA_900490025.1 of Megastigmus dorsalis. NCBI lineage: Eukaryota > Metazoa > Arthropoda > Insecta > Hymenoptera > Megastigmidae > Megastigmus > Megastigmus dorsalis. The sequence goes on from UELU01127283.1 coordinate 1,419, forward strand.
CTTCATTATAGTCTGATTCTGATCCAGAATCAGATGTATTATTAAATAATGCTGTCATATTCTATCACTAAGAGCTCTCGTAACAGCACAAAACTTTTTTTCTTTCTTACGTTAGGTTCCGTTCCAGACTTCTACTCCACTTTCACTTGCTCTTTTGCTCTCGCCGCTGCGAGAGTCTTCACTCGTAGAAGGTCCAAGTTTGCATGCTTTAAACTACTGCGCATCCCCGTGGCGCAGAATATTATTCCATACTCACGAATAATGCCTCGTTTTTACCGCCTGCTATGCAAGAATAATGACGTGTTTTTGGCCGGGGTATGGTAAAAAAATATATTCTGATAAGTATGACAACGAAATGCTTTTGCCTGATCATGTGAAAAGGAAAATTCTCGAAAGTGAACCAATTCAATTATTTAAAACTTTTTTTTCAACCGAGATAAAAGAGTATATCATCGATGCTTGTCGAAAAAATGGTTTTAATCTAGAAATGGATGATTCGAATACTTTCATAGGAATTGTCATGTTCACTTCTTTCAACACTCGAAAATCACAAAGAGACTACTGGTCAAAAGATCCTTTTTTATCATGTCCAGTACTTTCTTCGGCAATGTCGCGTAAGAACTTTGAAACTATAAAAAACAAATTTTCAGCGTATATTACACAGAATGCTTCTTTCAGTCCCCTTCAGTTCATTATGAATCCTATCTTCACAAGGAATGAAATTAACGTATGAAATCCATCAAGCCTTACCCTAATATTTGACAAACCATGTAGATCATGCTCTAGATCTACACATGCCAGAATATATCGAGCCTTTTGTTACAGAGGCTGATCAATTGTTACGAAACAAATGTCTTCCTTATTGACTTGTTTATTTTCTTCAGCCGCTTGTACTAAAACAGTAAAAATTGTGTCGTGATCACTCGGAGGATTATTGACAAATGGTAATGAAATAATTTTCGATGTCGTATAATCAGAATTTATATAAAAATCTTCCATAAATCCACTATAGCCTTTTGATTTTTTATTTGTATATTTAGAATAGAACCACGTAAAATCTTCCATCGATATTTCTGGACTTGTTAAATCATTCCTAAAAATGTTCGGAATAAATATTGTATTTAGTCCTTTCGCATTTTTCTTTTCAAACCGTTTTACTTGACTTTACAACAATACTGTGCAAAAATAAAGTTTTGAGTCAAAGCATGAAACACAGCATCTTTGGTATTTTTTTTCATACAATTTAATGGCGTAATTAGTTTTTGAATTTTTTTACAAAATTTAAACAAATTATCAACAATTATTGAAAAATTCATTGTTGCAAGAGTCATTTTTATTTTTTTTTGCATTTTTGAGCATGTTTTTCAATGACGACTATACATTTTTTTTATTCCATCAGAAAGTACATAAATAGCGAAAAAAATGAGCACCGACAGAACTCTGTAGGATGATTTTCTGAAGGAGGATTTTGTTTTGAAAAAAAAGTATTTTCGACCGAAAAAAATTAATATCTCGGAAACTTTTCAATTTTATTTAAAAAAATTTATGGTCATTTAGGTCACAGAAAAGTATACTTTCACCAAGTTACGTGAATTTAGAACTATTTTTGCGTAATCGAAAAATAAAAATCGAAAACAACATCAGTAACAATGATTATTCGCATTTTTCTCGGAATTTTGAGGTTATGTTAAAAAGTTAATTTTACAAAAGTTGTTCATTTTTTCACGATCTACAACTTTTGTATTGGATACTTTTTTGTATGAGATCAACTTTCGCCGGAAATCGTAATAATATCGCGGTACTACCACGATTCACCCATTTTCAACCCCCCAAATCAACCCTCGAACTCCGCTGCTTACGCATATATTTTTTTTATGTTTATAATAGGCCCTTCTACAATTTCCAATTGTAAAACTCCGGGTAACAATTTCTTTTTTTTTTGCCTCTAAATGAGCTAATTCGCCTGGACTAATTTGGTAAACTGCATTGTCAAGTGACGAAATGATGGTTAAATCTTATGCGAGAACATCATTGAAGCAGTTTATACGCGGAAAACCAGCACGCTTTAGGCTCAAATTTTGGGGGCTTTGCATAGCTCATGGATACTTACTGAATTTCGGCATATATCGTGGGAAAAATTCACCTGTTGGTGATAAATCAGGTAAGTGCGCATTGGGTTCTCGCGTAGTGCTCGATTTACTTGAGCCGTTTTTTGCAAAGACAGCCGCCGGAAAAATTCCTTTATACCATCTTTCTTTTGACAATTTTTTTTACCAATTTAGATTTCGTTGTACATTTCAATAAGCTGACATTGAAATGTACTGGTACTATTAGAGAGAACCGAATTAGAGAAAAGAATATCATCAATAAGAAATCTCAAAGGGGGACAATGTAGTGAAGTATGATGTTTATAGTGGAATAAACTATGTAACTGTTATGGACTCAAAATTAGTATCGGTTGTATCTACAGCTGCTGAAGTGACTCCTTCACTACCTATAAAACGATATTGTACTACTGCAAAAACAAAAATAGATTTACAATTCCCGCAGGCATTCCATCTTTACAATTGTTTCATGGGTGGAGTAGATTTGCATGATGGACACTGTAATAATGCTATGCCGAGCATACGTTCAAAAAAATGGACATGGATGGTTCTTATTCGATTGATTCAGACTGCAATTGTGAATTCAGTAGTTATTTTCAGTGCATGTGGAGATGGTACGAAAAAAATTGGAACTAAAGAATTTGTGGTGTCACTAGCTAAAACTTACATACAAAACGGTCAGATGAAAAAAACAAAACTTGAAACAATAAAACTGAATCAACAAAAAAATGTTCCGGTTGTGGGCGAAGAACGTTTTTGTTTTGTCAGTCTTGTAACATATCTCTTTGGCAATCGTGTATGAAAAATAAGCAAAGCACTGAATTACAAAGTGTCAGTGATAGGCGAGGGGACTCACTATAATCAAGCAACCCGGACAGTGAGAGGCGAGGGGACTCACTATAATCAAGCACCCCGGACAGTGAGAGGCAAGGGTACTCATTAAAATCAATCACCCCAAAGGAGACATAATTTTCCCACGTCCACGTCGGTGTCTCTGGGTCATGCTAAGAGTAAAATGAAACACAAATTTCTACTTAGCTGTTGAATGGGTCATCTCAACATTTTTTCCGTAATCTTTGCATATCAATTGCACTTTGTTTGCAGTGATTTGAATCATTGCCATTGCGTTTTCATTATGAAAAAAATTCAAAAGTTGAAAATTTCTAAATTTTTTCACTTTTTTTCGTGAAAAACATGCCATTTTTTTATCAAGAGTATTTTAACAAAAAATCGGTATCACCATTCGAAAAAACAGCTCAAAATACGTCGGATATGATCTTTTTCAAATTTTTTTCAAACCTTTTTTTTAGTTGAAAAAAGCCTTGAAAAAGATGGTGAAAATTCGGGGTCTTGGTCGTTAATGGGTTAATAATAACGTTTATATACGTTTTGAAATATTCTAAGTACAATGAAAAATAAAATGTTCTTAGGACCATGTCTTTTACTCGTTTCAAACGATTTTTAGGTATTAGCCTCGCAAAATTTCACATGGATTTCCACCTGGAACCTGGAATGAATTACCAGGTTGATTTCCAGGTAAAAATCCATGTAAAATTTGAGTGGTATTATATTAATAATTAGCCTCACAAAAATTTCCTGGATTTCCGCCTGAATTTTTTCAACAGGGGTTTCACTTACGAATTCGCGAGATTATAAGTAAGGTCTGAAATATGATAATTAGAATGGTAGCGAAAAGAAATGCTCATAGTAAAAGTAATAATAATGCTAAGTCCTTAAGTATTCAGATTTTTGACTGTTGTATAGAGATTCGTAGATAATACCGGAAATTCATGGGAAATTTCCTTCCTCCTATTCGTTTATTAAGAAACTCGTAAACGCTTATCTATATAACTTATTAGGTATCGTAAAATTACTAATATAATCGAAGTATATCTACATGCATTATGAATATGTAATAGTGTAATATAAATTTGTACCGCTTTAATTATAATTAATAAACTCGATTGTACATCCACGTATTGGTAATCGTAGATATGATTAGCGATTGGTATTCCTGCTTTATTTTTCTTGCACCAGAGGGAGAGAAGTGACTTATTTTACCATGGGCACGATTAGCTGATATTGATTAGTGATCTTACAAAAGAAAAATCGCGCATGGTATCTTATTTACCATCGGTTAAGTTTAAAATTTTCCCCAAAGTAGCGTTACACCTTATAATGCGATTTTGTTTGATTACAAAATTCAGCAATAAATTCAATTGAAAGTTGAAAGTGTTACACTTATATAGCCCAACACAACCTTAACCCTTTGTTGCACATATTTTTCTATTCAGTGATTTTACTTGAAAACTCTTACTCGGGGGTTTTTGGGATCGCTGATCAGAAATCTGAAGTCAGAATTTTGAAATTTTCAATTCAAGATGGCGGATTCAAAATTTCTGAACCGCCATCTTGAATACGCCATTTTGAATTGAAAATTTCGGAATTCGGACTTCATATTCGTAATCAGCGACCTCAATAACCCTCGAGTAGAGATTTTCAATTTGTTACACTGGTTAGATTTTTCAAAAATGAATTTTTTCGAAAAAAATGGCATTTTTTTGTTTATTTATTTATATAACAATTATAATAAACAATTCTGACAAATAAACCATTTCTCTATGTTCTCTTACTGACAATTTAGTATACGAACCAAAAAAAACGGACATTAATACGTTAACAATTGATTAAATAGCGAAAATCTGAAGTTAAGTTGGTGGTAACCCACGTTACCACTGTGCGACAAAGGGTTAATCCTCCTGGTCTGTTTTTATATAAGACTTTCCTTTAGATAGAAATATCTTTATAACCATTAATTAATACCTTCTTTAATTAATTATTACTAACATCTTTAAATAATAATTAGGTAGGTATTTAGTTATCCTCGTGGAACTTAAGAACAAATGAACCAATTAAAATTTGAATTTTATTTCTTTAATAATCAACGTTTTGGGGGCTTAAAACATATTTGTAACAAAAATTACAAAAGTTAAACTCCATTACATTCATAAACCGCACAGCTGAATATATGCAACACAGCTTAAAGACTTTGAAAGGTTATTCTTTAATGTTGTGTATGTGCGCTGTAGGGTAGAGACGCAAGGGGGGCGACGCGAGCGTGAGCGCACGTGTGTGCGCGCAGCATATGCGAGTGTGTGAGAGCGGGCTCTAGGCCGAGGGATTGTACTGCAGAGCGGGAGTACGACTCGACGAGAGGTCGGGTACAGATGCGTAATAAATACTTCTTGATACGATACAGTGTGTGTTCATTTTACTACCATTCCGAATCCGCACCACGACACCAATGGCATACATAGCAACTGGCGACGAGGACGAACAGCGGAGATTCGGTACAAGTCTTCAGGTGACAAGCGGGCGAGAGTTTCTGCAGAAAGTGAACAAACGAACAACGCGGAAGGAAATCGTGAGTGGCGAATTCAGGTCGCGTAACGCGTGGAGACTGTATTAGAGGGAGTATACAACCAAGTACTCGCGACGAGTGTTGAGTGAGCGACGGACGGGTCATACAAACACAAAAGCGTGAAAAGCCAGCCGATGAATGACAGTGATTCAAAGAGCGGAGAACTGAAGGTAGAGCAGCAGGAGACAGGGAAAAAACAATTGACCTTAAACGAGACGTACCACCTGCGTAAAGCAGAAATCATCGAGCAACTGAAACTGCGAGGAATAGAGGTCGACGAGACAGACACAAGAGACAAATTAAGAGTTTAGTGAGATTAGAGGACAACAAAAAAGAGGTTGAAGACAACGTAACGGAAGACAGAACAGACCTGGACCCTCCAACAAACAGTAGCTACAGTGTCGCAGGAGAGGAAGACATGGCGTCGGATCCCAAGCTGTTTTTCAAAGAATCGGACGATTGGGAGGCATTTTCGGAACGTCTGGAGTTTTGGTTTCATACGAAAAAGATCACGCAAGCAGAAACGAAAAGAGCCGAACTATTAACGCACATGGACGAAGCGACTTATAAGCTGGTCAAAGCATTGTGCGTACCGGACAAACCATCGAGAAACACTTACGACAAGCTCGCGCAACTCCTTACGAAGCATCTTAAACCAGGACCATCAGAACTAATGGAGCGCTGTAAATTCAATCGAGCAAAACAGGAGCCTAATGAGTCGGTAGCCGAATTCGCCACAAGATTAAGACGATTAGCCAGTAATTGCCATTTCGGTACCACTTGGGAAAAGGCTATGCAATTTCAATTCGTGATGGGCATTCAAGACGAAGTAACGAGAGTCGAATTCTTCAAGAATAAAAACATAACATTCGACACAGCACTCGAAGAAGCCATAGCGCGAGAAGAGGCAACTCAAAACGCCGTAGGAGCGGCACAAGCACTCGCTAGCAAGGTTCACAAACAAGACAACTACGCTATAAGCAAAAGAAAATAAGACAGAGTTCGTACCAAGCACGCAGAAAATCAATCACAAGCATCAGAGCAGCAAGCAACGGAACGTAAATGCTTTTGATGTGGGAAGCTTGGACACGAGACAAACACATGCAAGTACCGAGATAAACGATGCGCCTTCTGCTACAAGAAAGGGCATCTCGAGCGAGCTTGCATAAGAAAGAAAAAAATATCCAACAAATTTTTGGAAGAGCATAGTAGCGAGTCCGAAAGCGACGTCAGCGACAAGAGCAGCAAGAGCATTTCATCGTGTGGCAGCAATTTCCTCGTTTTTCATAACATCAACCCAGTGATAAATTTAAGCGATTTTAATGCGATTTGCGCTGAGCCGATATTTTTCGATGTTAAAATTAACGATAGAATTGTCGCGATGGAATTCGATAGCGTGATGTCTGAAGGTTTTGTAAACAAAATATTTAAAGATCTGAAAATTAACAAATCGAAAACGAATTTAATTTCGTATGAAAACAAAGCGATGGAACCGCGAGGTCAATTGAAAAATCTAATGGCTACCTTTAACAACAAAACGAAAAAATTGAGTTGCGTAATACTAAAAGATGACAAAGCCCCACTAATTGGAAAAACGTGGCTCTCAATTTTCGGGCTTTGACCTTGTAACGGTCCAGTTTTATCTCTCTCTTTTATTAATGAGATTTCCGTTAATAAAACTGGAGAGTTTTTATATTAATATGAGGATTCATGTACTGGACTCGATATGAGCTAGTGTATGTATCTTGTCGTACGAATTAGGTAGTAGGATGTTTGAAGGAAAGGATTATTATAGGATTTTATGAATAAAAGTGTTTTTTAAGATGTGATAAAACTTTATAAGGTCATAATGCCTGCAAAAGTTATCAATCTTTCCTCATTGCATTTTATCTGAGGAGACGTATTGCTCTTCAGATATAACAATTGAGATTTTGTTATATATGATAGTGTTACCTAAGGTATAGTACCCTCAGTAACACTCATATATTTTACGAATAATTATATATCCCCTGAAATACACGCCTTGGTATTTCAGGTAAAACAATTATATCGTATTTATTTAGTTTAAGAAATATTAATGATAGTGTTCTATAGGCGCTCCTTGGCTTTTAGGACAATCATTAAAGATCTCTTTTTGTTAATTGTTTATTAGTGATAGAGATTGATTCTATCATTAATATGTTAATAAATTTTATTATTTTTGAATATTACTATATATAATAATTTTAGATAAAAGATAAAGAATGCTAGTTTAATTTATTATTATCTTTTGTTGTTTACACTTTATTCTCTTGGAACTTTGACTTCCTTGTTCCTTACTTGTCTTTTTTGGAGAGCTCTGGATGGACTGAGATCGAGCAGTGTTAGCTACTCGGCTTTTATAGGATGGAAGTCAAAGTTCCATTACATTCTATTTTATAAATTTTAGTTTGAATATGTTTAATTTGGCATTTTGTTTTATCTTCCTGAAAAAACACTTAAAAATAATACCTGTGGGGAAAAATATACATGATATAAAAAATAATATTTTACATAGTTTTTTAAAACTTTTTTACCGATTACAACAATTAAATCTTCTTATATACATAATATTTGTGAGATGTGTATCTGTGTGTATATATGTATGTGTCAGTGTATGTGTACATCAGTAATCAATCCAATTATATCTCATTGTTATGATTTGTTCTATGAGCTTCTATATCTATATATAAGCTTTGCTTGGGCATTTAAATTATAAATCTTTTATCAAAGCTGTTAAGACTTTACTTTAATTTAAGTTTTTTAATCATTCTATGATACAGCAAATATTTGAATCTTTAAATTAATGTAGCAGAAATGGAACATTTTAGAATGTTCTATTTTTTTAAATCAAATAATATTTGTATTGATCATTTATTTCGAATTTTCTATTTTGTTAAAGTTAATAATAGAACTTTATAGAAAGTTCTTTAAATGATTTTATTTTGCACATGAATAAATTATGAATTAGTTTTATTAAAATTATTAATTAAAGTTAAATTTAAGTTAGAAAAGTAATGAATTGATTTAGTAAAGAATAGAACTTTGTAGAAAGTTCTTTAAATAAGTAATAGTAATTTTATTTTGTAAATGAATAAATTATGCATTCATTAGTGACGTTACAACCTTTAGAACAGTTGTTACATTCAGACATCATCGCTAGAAGTAAACACGGCGTGTATAATATTCCAGTGGAAGGTGTGCGCGAGAAGTTATTGAGAAAATTCGAGACCTTTGTTCCCGATTAATCATGCTAATAATTTGTTATACTCGTCTGTTAAAAAATAAAAGGCTCTTAGGTACAATTGCGTACGCAAACCACGAGCACGAAAAGATTAGTTCTTTTCGGGGCCGCAAATGCTTCTCTATTAGTTCGAGTAACTAATCAAGAGAGCCACGGCGTAAAGCTTCTTTACGGCCGTTCGGGTATCAAGAGCACCTTTTTTTATACAATTTATGACACTCGCTGTCGTTCGATGTGACACTCGCTGTCGTTTAAAAGAAGACACTCGCTGTCGTTTAAGAGAAGACACTCGTTGTCATAGAGATTTTATAATTCTTCCATATCTTTTTTTTTTCTTTTCTCGTTCATTCCTTTTCAAATCGTTGAACTCAACGGATGAGTATTGTATCAATTTGTACTTCAAATAATAATAAATAATATTTTAAATAAAAGTCTTTATTGTTTTAATAAAACCTCCTGCCGAAATTCGCTATTAACGCGAACATTTTTGGTGCCGAAACCCGGGACTAGTTTAAATTTAAATTGTATCGCGGAGGAGTGTTTTAAATTTGAAACGATGAAGCGAAATAGAGCTAGAGAACCAACGACAGATACAACATCAAGGAAAAGTCGTAGAACTTCCAAGTCTGCTAAGAGGGGCTCAACTTCAGGCTCGGAGAAGGTGACAAAGGCTGCAAACACTCGTACTAGGAGGCGGAAGGCGCCAAGCCCTGAACTACAACAAACTCTGGGCGATGCTGCAACCGATGAAACCAACACCAACAGCGTGCCGCCTGAAATTGTTGGCGGAGACGACAGCGAAAGCGACGGGCCGATGGTACCCGCGGTCTACAGCAGCGGAAGCGGCGGGTCTTTGCAGCCTGCGAACTACAGCAGAGCAAGCA
>UELU01127285.1:0-13365 GCA_900490025.1 Megastigmus dorsalis
ATATTATATATATAATATATATGTGAATATTTATTGATCTGTGGTAGGGAGGCACAATTTCTGTCCCCTATTGTTGAGCGTTTTGCCCTTTTGCCCGACCCTCCTTATTGCCGAAATTGCCTTGAACCCTGAGTCTAGAGTAGGCTAACCTGTTTCAAGAGGCATATAAATAGGGACGTAAGAGTCATGCCGGCAGAGAGGGTGGTAGAAGACTTGGAGTAGCGAGGAATCAATTCAGAAGGTCCTAGTTCGATTCTGAGGGACAGATTAGTGAGGGCCAGTGCAGGAGAACTGGAAATAGCAGATTTGAAGGTGCCATGGTACGAGACCGACGAGGTCGGAGGAGCAACACCACAATACACCGTAGAAACTTTACGTCGGACGAAGAAATCGCAAGGAATCCGGCGGGCACGAAGAGGAAGGCGCGAAAGCCCAAACACGACCAGCATCGACGGGTAGCGATGACGGAAAACCGAACAGAAGTAGGAGGCTCAGTGGACGCCGAGATGCCACAAGACGTGCCGGTTGCAGAGTCGGCCGGCAGAGGAGCGAATAGCGGAGTGGCCAGTATGGCCATATCAAGCCAGCCAGTGGTCATCGCACAAGAGGTCTTGGACGTGTTGCGGCGAGACCCCGATGCATGGAGCCGGTTGATGCCACCACCAGCGATTCCTTCGAGGCTGCGCAGATCCTCCGCGCCAGTCGGAGAAAACGACAATGGGACGGGACGCCTAACAGTATTGGAGCCGGTTATCAACAAGGTGAACACAGGCACGAGCAGGCGTACATCGGTAGTGAGCAGTAGGAGAAGATCGATTACGCCGTCAGTACGTAAGTTAAATCGTCTCCAACGGGAGAGCGAAAGTAGCTCCAGCGACTCCGAGTCGGAGAGGCCACGTGGTGGTCGTGGACCCCGGAGAACTGGAACAAATGGCCGAAGGAGGATTGAGATGACACATCGTACGATGGAGGTTGGAGCTGGGCCGGTTGAAGGAACAGGCGCGACCGAGGTATGGACGTTAGAAGATGTGGTATATGTAGACCGTTGAGAATGCGAGCGTATGGGTGAACTATATGTGCGTAGCGGACTTCTATGTATTTGTAAGCGCTTGTGTTGAACGCCGAAATAAAGAGCCAGTTGCTCCTTGCTCGTCTACGAGTCACGACATATTTATTTACCTTTCCCAAACTATTGTATTGTGGAGATGAGGATAAACGCAAACGGAAATACAAATGAGCACAGGCCGAGGGACTTCATGGATCCAGGACCTAAATAAAGAACAGCGAACGGAAGAATGCAAAAGAAATAATTTTCAATTGCCAGGCCGCAAAAAAGTTGACGAGTTACGTAAAATTCTTCCAGAACACGTAAAGGAAAAACTAAGTGAAGTGTCAGAAGACAGTGAAAGAGACCATGACGAACAACAGGCACGCACGAAAGTGAAAACCGTCGAGAAACCAGGGGCAAGTGAACGGAAAATGGAGGTATCAGCGAAGTTGGATTTCGACATAAATAAAAACGACTGGGAAAAATTTACAGACCGCATGGAGCAGTACTTCATAGCAAACGATGTGGAGAAGGATACGAAGAAACGAGCCATTCTGCTAAGTAAGGTTAACGCGGAGACTTACGACGTCATGGACCGGATTTGTAAACCGAATAAACCCGGTGAAAAAACGTACACGGATATTGTGAAGATGTTTAAGGAGTATTTGAAGCCAACGGCATCGTACTTGGTTCACCGATCCAATGTTCGCCAACGAATGCAAAAAGACGCCGAAACTACTGCGGAATACGTGGCAGCGCTGAAAGACTTGGCCAAAGACTGTGAATTCGCGAATCACGATGATCAAATATTGGATCAACTCGTGGTAGGAGTAAAAACTAAGGCGATTAAGGCGGAATTGCTGAAAATCGAAACTCCTACGATGGCGCGCGCATTAAAAAAAGCATTAGCGGCTGAAGCGGCCAACAGCGGTGCGGAAAAATTGCAAACCGGATTCATCGACAAAGCGAATCAAGAAGAATTATATAAGTTGGATCGAGCATCAGAGAAACAAAGTCAGAACGTTAAATGTAGACAATGGCAGACATCGGCATCCGGACGAGGACGAGCGATCAATAACACAACAACTTCGCAGCAACAGAGAGAAAGGAGACCACCGTCGGCCCCAGGTTATACCAATGACATTTGCAAAATTGAGAAAAGGTTTTAGCCATTTTAAATGAATGTGGTCTTAAAGTACGTGCAAATAAATGCGAATTTTTCAAAGAGATGATCGCATACCTAGGATTTAAAATTAGTAAAAATAGTATTAGTGTTGATCCGCAAAAATACCGAGCAATTGCAGAAATGAAAACGTCGACGAATTTAAAGGAACTGCAATTATTAATCGGCAAAATAAATTATTACGGACGCTTATTCAAACATCATACGGAAAAATTAGCACCGTTATACAAGTGTTCAGTCGCAGTGGAATTTATATGGACGGATGAATGTGAGAAGGCGTTTTAAGCAGCGAAGCAAGCGCTAAAACGAGTAGTAGTGAATTATAACCCCGCGTTACCGTTGATTCTAACGTGTGACGCATCACCTGAGGGCCTGGGTGCGGTCCTAAGCCAACCGTATCCTAACGGAGAAAAGCCGGTAGCATTCGCGTCGAAGCGGACAACGGATGCACAGAGAAATTACTCCCAAATCGATAGGGAAGCGGCCGCGATTATATTTGGTATAACCAAATTTTACGATTACGTATACGCGAGAAAATTCATACTTCGAACTGATAACAGACCGTTATCGCGAATCCTCGGACCGGAAAAGGGAATCCCACGAATCGCAGCAAATCGCTTGCAAAATTGGGCATTTTTCTTATCGGCATTCGACTATGAAATACAATTTATAAGAACTCAAGAAAATATCGGTGCGACGATCTTCTCGAATTAAAAAACGTATTGAACGTTTTGCACCCTAAAATAACATGTAAATAGTAATTAAGACCAGATGTATTAGATCTAAGTATAATGTATAATAAACGAATAAAGCGGGGAAGGATGTGGTATATGTAGACTGTTGAGAATGCGAGCGTACGGGTCAACTATATGTGCGTAGCGGACTTCTATGTATTTGTAAGCACTTGTGTTGAACGCCGAAATAAAGAGCCAGTTGCTCCTTGCCAGTGTATGAGTCACGACATATTTATTTACCTTTCTCAAACTATTGTATAGAAGAGCTTGCGCAACTGTTGTAAAGGCTCTCGCCGCCAGCGCATGGGGCTCAGTAACCGAGAAATGATCAGCTACCAAGAGGAGTGAGCAGAGGCAACGCTCGTGCCGCGAAGAGGCGAAGGGCGACCAGGGCGCCTAGACCTCAACGGCCTTACAACCCAACCCTCTGCCAAACGAGCGGGACCGCAGGTCGCCCAGCGTAGTAGAGTGCATGAAAATCTTGAAAGGATGGAGATTGAAATTCACCGGTGGAGATAAAGAAGGGCAAGAGGATTTCTTGGCCAGAGTGGAGCACTGCCGGAGGAGTACGGGTCTCACGGACCAGGAGGTGTTAAGAACACTGCCGAGCGTGTTGGACAAAGACGCGAGTCGGTAGTTCAGGACGATGGTGGACGAAGTGCAGACGTGGAGACAATTTAAAAAGCATTTCCGGCGTCAGTTCGTGGGAGATCTAGACAGGAAAGACCTGCTAGAGGACTAACGCAGGCGAACCCAAGGAAAAGGCGAGAAAATATCAAAATTCATCTCCAACTTTCGATACATGCTCGGGTATTTCAAGCGCCCACCGTCGGAGAGGAAGCAGCTAGAAATATTGTATAGAAATTTGTTGCCGGAGTACCGCAAAGCGATTAAGCATACGTCCCTGCACTCGATAAGTGACATCGAGAAGTACCGCCGGAAGTATGAGAAGGAGAAGGACCTTCACATTCGCTACGCGCCGCCGCCAACAAGCGACAAGATGAACATTCTAAATGCTGGTTACGAAGAGACCAAGAGGGGTGCACGCGTCGCCGTCATGGACGAAGAGGATGAGCCGGCAGAGACGGCGAGCGTGTCAAGGGTGCAGCCGAGTAATAAACAACGGACCAAGAAGTCGAAGCCTCCAAGAAAAGCCTCGGCCGAAAGGACCACCAAGACACCGGTAACGACAGCACAGGTGAACGCTAGCGAGGTCGCACCGAAGCAGATCATCCTGACCGCCACGCCGGTAAACACGGCAGCCACAACACAAAACGCGGCTCCACCCGTAGCGCAGAGTATAAGTAGCTAGAGTGCTAGTGGTACCGGTCCGTGGGCGACGAATGCGCAGGGGAAGAAAGAATTTGTGGTCGTGTATTTTAAGTGCTCACGATCAGGACACAGAGCTTCAGAGTGCCCCGATGCACTTTGTTTTACCTGCGGCAAGGCCCCTCAAGGGCCAGCAGAGGACTCAGAATTTCCAGGTGTGCGATACCCAAGGTGTCACCTTTAAATCGTGCCACAAATGCGCCAACTTACGCGCGAAGTTGGGAAACGAGTAAGCTGGGGGGTTGTAGAGTCTCACACCCCCCAAGTTGGTAGACCAGGGACATCAGATGAGGCAATACGTCAACAATACGTACAATTGAGGAAGTATATTCCTTGGAAGTGGCAAGAGGAACAACAAGAGGCTTTTGACAAGTTGAAGAGGGCGCTAACAGAAGCGCCAGTTCTTGCCGGGCCGGATTTCTCAAAGCCATTCTCCATACAGTGCGATGACAGCGACTACACGGTGGGAGCAGTATTGACGCAGGAAGGAGAAAATGGTGAGCATTCAATAGTCTATGTCAGCCGAGTACTTACGCTGGCAGAGAAGAACTACACCAGTACGGAGAAGGAATGCTTAGCACTAGTGTGGGCCGTGAAAAAGCTGAACCATATATCAAGGGTTACATGTTCACGGCCGTGACGGACCATAGCGCGCTGAAATGGCTAAAAACGACAAAAGAACCGACAGGCCGGATAGCAAGATGGCTATTGGAGTTACAGCAGCTGGATTTCACGATTGTGCACAAAAAGGGAGCGCTCAATCACTTGCCAGACGCCCTGTCACGAATTTTTGAGTCGGAGGAAGAGTAGGCAGCCGCGTTTGAGGAGGTCCAGGATCCACGCTATCTAAGGACCCTGAAAGGGCTGATGGAATCACCCTATAAATACCCTCGCCATAGGAAGGACGCACTGCTGGATCCTATCATCACGCTGGAAGAGGGATGGAGGCTAGTAGTGCCCGAAGAGTATCGCGGAAGAGTGTTACGGGTTGCCCACGACGAGGCAACGGCCGGACATCTGGGCAGAGAGAAGACGTATGACCGCGTGGCTCGCGAGTACTACTGGAAAGGGTACGGGATTAACTATGTGACCACCCCACCATATCACTCACAAGCCAACCCAGTCGAGAGAACCAACCGTACCCTAAAGACGATGATCGCGATGTTTATCGATACGGATCAGAGAGAGTGGGATCAGAACCTCCACAAGCTCCGTCACGCGATCGACACCGCAACGCAGTCGGCAACCAAGGTATCACCGACCTTCCTAAACTACGTGCGACATCCAAGGCCAGTGCGGAGTCTAAGAAGAGAAGTCGAAGATAGTGTGCCGGTGGAGAGAATAAACCCTGAGGAATGGGTAGAGAGAGCAAAGAAGTTAGATGCGCTCAGGGATTTAGTTAAGAGGCATTTGGTCGAGGACAGGGATAAGCAGGAGAGGTTTGTTTAAACTTTTTTATTTCGTGCGATTTTATACTAAATAAAATTTTCAATGTAAAATTGTTTGAACTTTAAATTTATGCATTCAGAATTTGAAAAAAATAATGTGTTTTACCAAAATTATATTTGTTTATTTCACAAGAAAAACGATTTTTCGAGTGCAAAATTTTTTTCATTTCGTATTTTTGCATTAAAATTGACAGTGGGCTACTGTGATTAGAGTCATTTTTGCATAGACCCCAAACTTTAAAGCCTCGTCGGAAATTTCGTATTTCATTCATTAGAAGCCAAGTTATATCAATTTAAGTTGAAAGTAATATAAAATTCAGTAATTCCGAATTATCTAGTATACATAAATTATTACTACGCCTCTCATTAATTAATTTAGAAAACTTGCATTTTAAGCTTTAATTTTATTATTTAAGCGACTCTGTACGATTTTTTAAACCAAGATATCGCAGTTTGAAGATCTGATAAGCTTAAACTACGAACCTGTAAATCCTTACATTGGTGCAAAGCATGAAAATATCAATACATGAGTTCTTTCTTTAAACTACGATAACTCGGCTTAAAGAAATCGTACACAGTCGACTAAAAAATTAAATTACAACTTTAAAGATAAGCTTTACAGAGAAATTAGTTAGATCCATGGCCAAACATTTTTCTGTCTCGTAAACTGTAAAAATTCGAAATAGTAAGAAATAGTAATAAAGGATTAATTTGTGACGGTGTAACTCCATCACAAGGAGTAAAAAGGGAAAAATGAAGCCGAGCCTCGAGGATGACCAGCATCGACGTCGGGCACCAGCCGGAGGAGATAGAGGAGGAAAAGGAACTAATAAAGGGATTTTGGGGTTATATTTCCGGAGCGGAGAGGAGAGGACAGGATGAGCTACTGGACTCACCAGCGAGAGCGGCAGCGAGCAGGGCAGGCTCAGCATGGCACGGAGAGAGCGAGCGCCGAGCTGATGCCAGTGGGAGAGAGGGAGTCGAGTGCGTGGAAAGGGAACGGGCTATAGCTCTCTCTCTGCTCCAACTCTCTCGGCGCATGCCGCGCACGGTACGTAACATAGGCTGGTGGAGAGAGAGGGAACGTGTGATGGCATGAGTATAGGCGCGAGAGAGAGAGCGCTATACCAGGCATGCGAGTGCGAGAGAGAGATCACATCATGCCAGTGCCATAGGCACAAGAGAGAGAGAGAGAATGAGATAAGTCGATAGGGAAGCACGAAAGTGCAAGGGAGAGAGCGCGTCTAAGCTGGAACGGGACGAAGAAGATTATCGGTAGAGTGAGAAAGAGAGAGAGAGAAGAGGGAGAGACAGCGCACGCACCACCAGATCCTTGCTTGAGCCACGCTAAAGAACGAATAGTCACTAGCGGCCCAGAATATAGGAGCGCTGGCGTCGATCGATAGCCAATCAGTAGAGGGCTATTGAGGAATTCGAATTTGGCGCCGGCGGAGACAACAGTGGTTATCTTGACCCCTAGTGGCTTATCGAGCCAACCGAGATAAGAGAAGGAGGTCAAGGCCCTGTAATTGAAATAAGTCGATACTAGGATAGTATCGACCAATGATCGATGGCCACGAAAGGAGAGGCCGGAAGAAGAGAACCTTCGAGGCGAAGAAGACGCTTCGTCTCGCCCCATTTCGCCGATAGCAGATTGAGCCACGTGTGGACGACGACGCCACTTCATCTACTTTTGGGTCTCGCCTGCCTGGGAGATTTTTGAGGCGATCCAGGACGAGAAAGAACGGCTAGTAAGAAGTAAGTGGATTATTTCAGGCTGTGCGCGAACACTAGTTCGGCAGGCCCGCGCCGTCGTATTCTCTCTCTCGCGGGTTCGGCGTCCCCTTTGAGCCGCTATTGTCAAGGTCATCGGGCGCGTTCAGCCCCAGGACGAGCCGGAGAGTGTACCTTAGAGAGAGATTTAGTGTACCTTATGTTAGAGGATTGTCGGAAAGGATTAGAACGGTGTTTAGAAAACGGAATATTCAAGTTTTCTTTAGAAATGATAATAATTTGGGTAGTAATTGTAAAGACAAGGATGATAAATGTTTAAAATCAGGAGTAGTTTATAAAATTAATTGTAGAGATTGTAATGGATGTTATATTGACCAAACGGGTAAATATTTGAAAAAAAGAATGTATGAACGTCAACATAGCTTCCGGAACACAAATTTTACTTCGGGGTTAAAGGAACATTGTATGAATTGTTTGCATTCTTTTGATTTCAGGAGTGTGGAGGTTGGAGGTTTTAGAAGAGGGGATTAGGAATAAATATAAGAGGGAGTGTTTTGAGAGTATCCACATTCTAAGGAATCGAAATAATGTTAATTTAATGATAGAGTCGAGTAAATTAGATAACATTTATCATTCCTTATTAATTTAAGTTGTAAGGGGAAATTGGTAAAGGGGAGAGGGGGGTTGGTGGTTGGGGAGAGGAGGGATGGGTAGAGGGATGGGTATATAAGGAGGCTAAACATGCTTTCCATTTCAGTCCCTGAGGAGGAGCCGGAGCGGGCTCAAAACGTCGGGCATGTTTGGGTGGTGGGGGGGGGGCGGTAAGATTTTCCTTTGCTAACAAAAGTTTATTTCAGGGTTAAATATAAGTTTATTTCACATTCTTCGGGGGTGATTGTAAACAAGGGCAATCTGATTGTCCATGAATATTGATTAGGCTGTAAGACCGATAGAAAGATCTTTGTCAGTTTATAATAGAGTACAGTCGACATAAGTAATAATTTTAATGTTCCGTTAAAGAGTTTATTAAAAGTTTTTAAATAATTATATGGAAGATTTTTATAAAAGTCTGAAAAAATTTAGTTCGCTATATTTTTAGATTGGCCCAGTATTTTTACCAGAAAGGCTCAGTGGTGAGAATTATTTACAATTTATTCGTGATGAACTGCCAGAGTTACTCTTTCCACCAGACAGAGTGGTCAATATTCTGTACATGGGCGCAATGTTGTGTTTATGTATTGTATATGAGAGCCGATGCTCCCGCCCGAACACTCGCCGCCTGCCCCTCTAATCCACGGCACTAATAACAGCGAGCGCGGAGAAGCGCATGTGGATCGAGAGGATCGTACGGGTACACTGCTTGGTGCGCAGCGGGTTGCCGAGGTGCAGGCGCCCCTTACATCTTCGGCCAATATGCGGCGGGTTGCCGGCGGGCAGGCGCTTGGAACTTCTTCGGCTAATGTGCGGCGAGTTGCCGATGTACAGGAGACCTCTTCTGTTTGCACCTCTACGCCGGCCAGGATCGATATGAAGAGCAGCGTCTCCGATATCTCCGCCGTACACTCGTGTATATCATCGCCAATGGTCGATCTGATTGGAGCGCAATTTGAACTAATTGGTAGAACATTGGCCGCTTTTCAGTCTCGGATTGAGAGGAGACTCGATAGCGTTGCTTTAAATCTTCCGACTGACACACTAGCAGTGAATCAACTGGTAAGTGATCTTTGCGCACAAGTCTCCTCTCTTGAGCGAAAATTGGACTTGCAGGCAACCCAGCAGGAGGGCCTGCATAATGATCGGCTCATGTTACTGCAAAAAAACTCCGTATTAAAGGATCAAGTTAACTCCCTTTTGCGCAAGATATTTTAACAAAACAATCTCTTTAGGCTCCGGAACCAAATCTGCACCGTCTCGCCGCTCCCTTCGGGAGAACTGTACCGCGCGTAGTACCGATGGTGATGAGTGCTGTGAACTGCTAATAAATGGTATTGTTCATGAAGATTGTCTAGATGTTAATCTTGAAAGTGTTCCGTTTGCAGCACTCAGCACTGTCCTCCCTACTCTTGAGAGGGAGGAAGTCGTTGATGCCCGCATGCTGCGGCCTCGTGGAGTAAGCGGCGGGCGGGGAGAGGAGCCTGAAAGTGGCGCGGTTTCGAGATCGAAGCGACCACCGTCTTGTGCGGCTCGCCTCGCCAGCAAAAAGCGTGTTTTTGACATTTTACGCGCAAAGCGCTCTCACTCCAACAACTACCTCACCACCAAGGATATCAAGTCATCTCCTCTTGGCTCTGAGTCTGTGAGCCGCTTGCCAGATCGTAAGATCTACATCAACGAATTGTTACAACCGGAAGTATACAGAGAATTTTGAAGCTTAAAACAAGTAGCGTCTACTCTTGGCTTCAGATACGTCTAGCATAGTGGCGGCAGATTCTTGGTCAGGAGGAAGAGTGGTGAGTGCGCGCATATGTTTGCCTCCGCTGCGGACCTGCGGGTGATTGCCGATGCCTACCGTAGAGGGCATGGGTGCTCCATTCCTCAAAATCCTGTTGAGGTGGGGAGCGGCCATCCCAATACTAGTGGCGCGGCTGTTAATTCCTCATAACTCCAGTGGGGAGTTGCTGGTGAGGTGAAAAAGAGGGGACTGAGAGCTGGCTTTCTCAACGGGAATTCTATTAGGGCTCACGTTGAGCAAGTCCGTCAACTTCTTCGCGATAATCCGTCCTATCATCTGTTCGGGATCGCCGAGTCGTGGCTTGGCCCAGTTCTCGATAATCGACTCATTCATATCGATGGATTGGGTTTAGTGTATTACGTCAGGATCGAAATGTTAATGGTGGTGGTGTTGCCCTTTATATACGTACTGATTATAAGGCCAAAGTACTTGCTAAATCTAACAGCACTGGACCTGGTAGGCCAGGAATTCCCGAATTTATATTTTGTGAGGTGCAAAAGGGACTTCAACAATCCTTATGGGTATTATTTACCGCCCACCCAAAGTAGCTTCTAATAGTGATCCTGACTTTCTTAGTTCGTTTAGAGATCTTAGTGGTAATTACAGCCACAAGCTAATTATGGGTGATCTGAATGCCGACTGGTGATACTGAGTTTTTACAGCGTTTAGCTGACGAGCTCTCAGTTAAGATCATCCAGCACGGCTCGACGCATCATACCCACGCATCTCACACGTGGATTGACATAATGTTTGTGGACGAAAACGATACAGTACTCGACTATGGGAACAGTCTAGCGCCCTTTCGCAGCAGGCACAATATCATTGATGCTACCATCGATATTCAATTGGTATCTCCTCCCAAAGAAACTTTTAGTTTTCGAAATTATAATAATATTAACTCGGTTGAGCTCAGCGAGTTCTTGTGCCGCTGTGATTGGTCGTCGCTTTCTCAAAATACCTTAGATTCTGACTTTGACATCAATGGGGCGCTTGAATGCCTTAGTGTCAATCTATTGGAGGCTATAAATGAACTTGCACTGTTGAAAACTGTAGCTCCTCGTAGAGGAAAGGCTCCATGGATTGGAACTGAGCTTCAGCTACTCATCAACAAACGCAAGACCACGCATAGACGGTATAAAAGGACTGGGTGTGCCGCTCTACTGGACCAATTTCTTCACTTGCGCAATGAGGACGAGGTGCGCATGGATCAAGAGCGTGCCTCCTTTCTTAGTAACCAGCTTTCTTACGCTCTTGATCATGGTAAGGATATTTGAAGTGAAATGCGTAATCTTGGCCTCTTGCCTAAGAGCAAGGAGGAGCTACATGGTTTCACCCCGGACGTGCTCAACAGACACTTTGCGGGGGTGTCAATCTCGCCTAATGAGGACATAGATAGTATACTAAACATCATACAATCTGCATCTGATGATGGTTTTGCATTTCATCCAGTTACTTTTCCAGATGTAGTTCTCGCCATGTCTCACTTTACATTTCAGGCGAGGGGTGTAGATGACATACCGCATAGTGTTGTGGTGAAGTCTCTGCCAGTGTTGGGGAATTATATAGTCCGTTTATTTAATCCCTCCTTTGCTCAGGGAGTCTTCCCGAGTGCTTGGAAATGGGCGCAGTTAGTGGCCTTAAAAAAGATTTCGACCCCATCTTTAGCTTCTGACTTTCGTCCTATTGCCTTACTGTGCTTCCTCTCCAAGGTACTCGAGAAGATTGCAGACTCCCAAATCACCAACTATCTCTCCAGGATCGGCATTCTCGATCCTTTACAAGCAGGGTTCAGACAGCATCACAGTACTTAGACAGCCCTGCTTAAGCTGATTGACGACATACGAATAGGCATTGATAAAAGGATGATCACCTTGCTGTTGCTCTGCGACTTCAGCAAGGCGTTTGACACCATCTCTCCTTCGAGACTGTTGAGTAAACTGCTCGATCTCGGGTTCTCGAGGTCTGCACTTCTGTGGATTAAATCGTATTTACAAGGTCGTACTCAACGCGTATTATCTAGAAATGGCTGTTCCTCGTGGGTTGAGACAAATTTGGGTGTGCCACAGGGGTCGATCCTCGGGCCTTTACTCTTCAGTCTCTATATCAATGACCTTAAAGACCTCATTGATCGTGGGACGGTCAAGCACATACTATATGCTGATGACCTCCAAAAATACATTCAAACACCTGCAGATAAACTTCTGGAGGGAGTAGCTTGCCTGTCTGATGCGTCACGATTGGTGTTCGAGTGGGCCGAGCGTTCGTCTCTCCGTCTCAACTCTGGCAAGACTAAAGCAATTTTGTTTGGTTCTCGTAAATATGTTAAAGATTTGGTTACAATGGGTTTGCCGGACGTTGATATGGGGGGAGGAGCGCTCGTGCCTTTCTCCAGCACGGTCATGAGTCTCGGTCTTACATTAGATAGTAAATTAACGTGGAAACCGCAGGTCGATAGTGTAACTAAAAAAGTAAATAAAGCCCTTTATAGCCTGCAGTTTATAAGGGCATGTACCACCGTGACTTTGCGCAGAAGGCTGGTTGAAGCTTTAGTCTTACCCCATCTTGACAACTGTGCTGTAGTGTGTCTTGACACGTCCGATAAGCAGCGAACACGACTACAGAGACTTAATAATACATGTGTGCGATTCATATACGGTGTTAGGAGGGATCAGCACATCACCCCCTATAGAAGGCAACTGGGCTGGCTGTGCGTTGACAGTCGGAGGATGTATTTTGCCGCCATCCTTATGTATAAAATCCTTCGGCTTAACGAGCCAACTTATTTAGCGGCATTTTTCCACAAACACCAGTCCAGGAGCACTAGTAGGGGTGTTGCACAAGAACTCTCAGTGCCAAGAGTGCGCACGGAAACTGGTATGCGATCTTTTCAGGTTCAATGTGCGCGCTTTTGGAACTCTCTACCAGGCAATCTGCGCAACCTTCCATCGTTGCGCGGATTTAAGTCGGGGGTCCACAAATATCTCCTTGAAATCGATTCTTAGTCACTCAGAGACTAAACCTGAAATAATCTTAGGAACATACTGACTTACACCTCGCACTAGGGGCAAGCAAATGAGTTTCTGTTAACTTATTTTGTTTTGTCCCCTATACAATTTTAAAAGTGTGAGTGTATTTATTGGAGCGAATGTGTATTGAATGACTGGGTTGAGTAAATTTTCTTTTTATTTTTAAATCTTTGTAAGATAGAAATTGACTACTTTTGTTATTTTATTTATTTGTATTTTTAATCTAAGACGCTCTGTGATATTACATATAAGGTTTGAGACATATTTTAAGACTGATTTCGACACTGATCAAGTTATTGTGCCTGTGATATCATAGAAAGACTAAATTCAATTTCCTATAAGACTGATAAAGTGTATTATTGTAAAAGTTTATTATTTGAAATGTATTGTTACACTCGATTGTTATATCAT
>UELU01127287.1:0-13290 GCA_900490025.1 Megastigmus dorsalis
TATATATATATACACGACAGGAAAAAATATAGAGGATATAACGGATACGAACATCCTTTAAGCATTATATTTTAATTTATATTTAAATATTATAGTCGAGAATTCATATACAAATATTAAAATTGTTTATGGTAAATTTTGATTTACGGAAATAAATTTTTACTTAAACTGTTTTTTTTTTTTTTTTTTAGAATAAAGAAAGCATTCTTTTTGAATACTTAAAAGAAATTTTTAATACTTCTTTATTGCTATAGAAGCAAATTAAATACAGTAAAAATAATTCTGGAAGTTAATACTTTTCAAAAAAATATTTAAATTTTATAAGATTATTTTTTTTTGAGGAAATATAGTACTTGAATAGTGTCTGCTGAGTTTTTCTTTAACATATTATTTACAAAAATAATGCCTTATATATAATTTTTGAATGCTATAAAAGTAATTCGTATAATAAAAATAAAAATGTTTTTCTGGAAAAAGAATATCTTAAATGCTAATACAATTATATAGGGACATCTAATACTACTTATAGAATTCCTTTTCTGAAAAACCTTGAATAATTTTCTGTCAATTTTAAGAGTTGACGAGCTTCAATCATAATTGGCAATTTTATTTTAAATTTTACATGTATCGAAAAACTATTAATGTAAATAGAAATTTTTTCTCGAATATATATAGAAACTTATACAGAAGAAGAAAAACATACGTATTTGTAGAGAACAGAATCGCTTTCGAATTTTAACATGGTAACGCTGAGTTAGTTGATACAAGAATCGGCTTTGTTTAAGCTTTCAAGTCGAAACCAAATATTAATAATCAATTTGAAAACTAAAAATAAGAAGAACGTAGATGAGGGAAAAATTAATGGAAATTCATTACTGGGAATTTTCCCGAAAAGAAAAAGATGTTTATTAAATTTATCATTAATATTGGTTTTAAAAGGAAAGTCAATGCAACTTGATGGCGTGCTAAAATATACGCTTATTTTAACTTTAAAAATAAAAATATATTATTTGTTGAATCAAATCGTAGACATATGTTGAATACTTAATAATATAATCATATGTTATAAAGTGCAAAATACAAGCGGTACAATTAGGAACTTATTTAATTACTAAAAATCTTCGATATAGATTTCATGGATTTATTCTCAAGGGCTTAGTATATATTATATTAGGTGTATCAACTATTATATTCTAAAACGCTATTGTATTACAAACGTACGTATACATTTTAATATAAAAGAATATGTTTAACGTAATTCAGTTAAATGAAAATATTTGAAGATCTATCGTAATAATCAATACAGAAATGGCAATAACAATTATAAGCTTAGATCAGTCAATGTTTAAGGTCTGAAATCATATACAGATTTTGATACTTCTAAAGAATAAACGAAAGAAAAATAATTGAAAGAAAATCAGGACAAAACAAACAAAAAAAAAACAAAAAAAAATTTAAAAAAATCCAAATACGGCAAACGTGAAGGATTGCTAATTTAAAAATAATGTTGAGCTTTTCATATGTTTAAATAAGTGAGCGTAAATATGCATTCTAAATTATTATTTAAATTAAATTGTAATATTAATGAGTATAAGATTCGCAGTTATTTCCCTGACGCATCATTTTACAAAATCACATTAAAATTACAAAAATAATGTAGATTATCAAGGTAAAATAGTACAAATGTATATATAAGCAATAAATAATAGATCATTTTCACCAGGATAGTTTATATCGTATTAAAACTACATTTTGAGGAGAACCACGCGCGCTCTCTCTCGCACTTACAGGCGAGGATAGCCGCGCGCGTTCTTACTCGCACTCTTTGGGCGGAGTGCCACGCGGGCTCTCTCTCGCACTCATACTGCGGAGAGGCGCGCGCGCTCTCACTCGCACTCATAGTGCATAGTGCCACGCGTTCTCTCTTTCTCGCACCCACGCAGGCGAAGGGCCGCGCGCTCTCTCTCGCACTCATGGCAAGGATAGCGGCGCTGAGCTTCGACGCATCCCGCACCTACTGCAAGGAGAGCGGAATGCTCTCTCACTCGCACTGGCTGCGGGAGTGCTCACATAAAAAAATGTCAATTTAATATAATAAAAAAAAAAGAAACTTACATGTAGGTCGGCCGATGAAGGCGTCCGGGAAAGTTCGGCCATGGCAGGCCTGCCGTCGACTTCGGTCACCCAGACCCACACACACGTCAAAACGGTCATCAGGGCGGAGGCAAGGGGCTGAGGCCAGACCACGGGTCGCCGACGCGCGACAACCCCACCGTCCATCTCAAGGTAGACGTCGGTCTCAGTCGCCCCTCAGGGAGAACTCGGGCTAACGGGTTCACGGTAAAATCAGCTTCTCAGGACGACGTTCTGCACAAAAAGGATGCCGTCAAAAACAAACATAAAGCAACAAAAATTAGCACAAACACTACACTCACTTGGTTACGATTCAGGAAACACAAAAAAATAAGAACCACAAAATCCAAAATCCGAATAGCCACAAAGAAAAAATTAACACAATTTGTAAATACAAAATCAAATAAAGAAAAATAAAATCTTTAAGTACTAGCAGGACAGCATCTATACGAGATTCGGAACTGCACTGGATGTCCGCAGGAATCCGTATTCTATCAAAGCCGAAATAGCTGACCACGCGGAAAACGTACACCACGCGTAACAGCTAGACATTACCTTGCTATTTTGGCAGCATAGAAGAGGTAGAAAAAATTCCATTAAAATATTATAAAATTCAATTCACCAAACTATGCAACGCATTTCCTTCAAAAATAGGAAACAGCTAAGCAAGTTTTGGCAAAATATACATTTATAATAAGCGGATTGGAATAAGATATTCTACACAGCAAAAGTAATCTGTCATCAATAATTATTCTCTTAACTAAACTTTTTATTTTGCAAGCACAAATCAAAGAAAATTAATAAAATGGAAATAAACATAAAAAGGGAGGCAAAGATGCCTAAAATAATATTAATAAATGATAATAACATGTAATAAAATAACAATAACGAACAATAATCATTAATGGGTTAAAAGCCTTTACAACTGGCCACGGACACTCTCTCGCACTCACGGCGGAGATAGCCGCGCGCTCTCTCTCTCTCGCACTATATATATATAATACAAAAACGACTAAACATATACTAAATAACAAATTTTATCACAAAAATAGCAAATGCTAAAATATAACGGATTTTAGCCTTGATATAAAAATTAATAAAAAATTAATATAGATTTTGAATACAAATTTAAATAAAATATGCCCGTCAAAAAAAATATAATAAATCTATAAATAAACAATTAACTAAATAGCTAGAAATTATATTCAAAATAATAAAACGAATTACATTAAATTATAGGCATTTACATAAACACGAAATTTATTATTCGATAATCAAAATAAATTTTTAACTAAATACAATAAACATTTACGATTGCAAAATTTTTAATAAATATAACAGAATATAAGAAAAACGAGAAGACATAAACTTTGATTTTAATGATATTTTAGTTATAAACGTATATATTTAAATCATTTAAATTCAGAATTACTAGAATAAAAAGTTAGAGGCAATCGATATATTTTTTTAAGTTCAGAAGCAACACATACATATACATAAAGAAATATGAACAAAAGAAAACCATTCATATAAAATACGCAAAATATTCTCTTGACAAAAAAAAATAAATTATAATCTATAAAGGAAAAGAAAGTAAATAAATTGTTATTTAAAGAAGAGGCCAGTTACACAAGAAATAAATTATTATATCTACTAGAGGCCATACAAAGAATAATCAATATACTGAAGTACAATATTAAATATTCAATCCTAGTGTAAAACTAGCTTTTTACAGACAATACATTTTATTATGTGCAAATATTTTAATACAGAGACGCTTATCTAGAAAAATGATTTTGAACAATATAAAAATGTTCCTTGAGCACACATAGTGTACAGAAGGTATTGCTAATTACTATGCAGCTTCTCAACGAATATTAAAAAAAAAATATATATAAGAATAAAGAAAATAATAATACAAATATATAAGAGAAACAGGTTCAATTATTGAGTGAAAAATAATATTATTAAATCATAATAAATAAATTTTTCCCTATTCCGTCTTTGAAGAAAATAAATGTGTAAAAACGTGGGAAAGTATAATAATACATTCCACCAAAAATATTCCTTTCGACAATGAAAGATGAATAAATGAAACAGTCATGAATTGAATATGACTAAAGAAAAAGGTATAAACGATTCCTTAAGATGCCGGCGTGAGTACAATACTCCAAGCCCCGCATAGGCAGGATCATCACGACCTTTATGCGCCTTAGTTACGGCATTTGTGTTCCACAAATTGCATATGCTCTAAAAGAGGAGCATGCGCCAATAAGTTTGGCAACGCTATCATAGCGTAAATATTAACCTTACACATAATGTTAAAGACCAGATAAGGACAATAATTAATCAACAAAAGCAGCATGTGCAATTATACAAACTAAAACCCCGTTCTCTTTAAAAATAAAATACAATAAACCAAAAGATCCAAGGGGCAATATGGGAAGTATGCATACAAAAAGAGTATACTTAAAGGACATTTTGTGCATTTATATAATACACGTCACGAGCACATAATAAAATCGACTTAGAAAAAAAAACAACAAAAATATATAGTAAAAGAAAACAAACGAGAATAAAATAGCTCACACAATACTTCACTATATTTTTCCTCTTTCTCTCCATCATCAATGCAGTTAAAATCAATAATATTTTCATAAGTACCATATGAGGCGAAACAATTGCATGAGACTATTTTACAATATCTAAGTAATATTTATGCTTGGATAAATCACAAATTATTAAACATTTTATGAAAATGTAACGCATAATTATTGTAACCCGCAATAATTCGCATCCTCGCGGGCAACGAATACGGGAAGTGCTCCCATGAGAAGCTATGAGCGCGAGAGAGAGACCTCGACTGCGAACAGCTATAGACGTGTTTCGACGATCGGAGAAATAGTTTTCCGCTGATAAGTTTTGGCGAGTGTATAAGGACGCGTTGGGGTCAGTGCAGTTGGTGAGTGAGCGTGCGAAGTGGTCGACACACCGAGAACGAGAAGTGATAGCACGCAGCTCTCACGTTGTAACAGGCCGCGGCAACTCGTGGTTTGAGTTGCCGTCGGACGCGCTCGGTACGTCCCGGGGTGAGTACTTGGCGAATAGATACTCCCCGAAATACCCTGTTATAAAATATAGTATATGCAGGTGTTGGGAAGAACATGGAAATAAACATGTTAAATAAGATATATATAAATAATTTTACTAAAGTTTTATCACAAAAATCCTTGCAGGACGATGTACGCAAGGGATCGTATGAAGTTAAATTCATACAGTTAATTCCTCACAATCCCGGGCTGATAATCGAGGAAATCGCGCCGCTCGCAACAACAAATATGGATTGGAAAATTATCCAACGGGTAGATTTGGAACCGCATTTTTCGCGAGGAAATAAACTTACAACGGTATGGCGAGAAATCATGCACAGATGAGCGCCATTAAATGAAATATGTATACATAACAAACAAATGATAATGATTTACAAAGAAATAATTTCCACAATAAAAGACACTAAACGCATAACAGAACTATTACAAGGACACAATAACGACAGCGCTACCCGCTAGCGGAGATCACTTCTTCCCTTTGTCGGGAAAATCTCAAGACATTTATTCGGAACCTTAGACGAGTAATCCGAAGCAAAATTAAAAAGCTTAATCGAAATAACTAGTAACGATACGCGTGAAGTCGCAAATTTATTAGCGAACCAGACGGAATTAGTAGACACGGAATTTAATCAAGTAAATAGACAAATCATAAATATTGAGAAAATTATAAGTAAATTATCGCAAAATACAGTTGGAAATCTAGAGCGAAAACAAATCGACACAGCGGTAAACATATTATCTGAGGGTGTCCTGCAATACGAACTAGACATAGCACTAGTAACCGATGCAATTCTATTCGTAGCGTAAGGAGCCATACATCCGCGTTTTATTTCACCTAATTTAATAAAAAATTTAGAAAATTTAGTTGAGCAAACCATGCAGTACGCTATATTTCCAAACATAAACAAAAATACAACTATCCTAGAAATAATAAAAAGATCAGAGTTATCAATTTTATTTAAAAACTTGCAGCTAATTTATTACATCTCCATACCGCTATTAGATTTCCTAACCTATAAATTATGTAAAATTCCACCAATACCAATCAAACAAAGCACATTGAATACAGCCGATACATTCGCATATATCTGGCCAGAATCATCCTACATCGCAGTTAACGACTATAACACGGATATGCCTATCACATTAGACGCAATAAATAAATGTAAAAAATTAGGCGACCTTAATATCTGTAAGGAAACCGAGCCAATTAGAGAAATTCAAAAACACGCAACTTGCGAATTAAAAATCCTTATAAAAGAAAACATAACAAATTTTTCAGATTGTAACATTAAATTAACAAAATTATACGACACATACTGGATGCGACTGCACACCCCAAATTCATGGATTTTTTCAACAATACAAACAGTACAAATATTTATAAAATGCCACAGAGTAGAGCAGATTTCGTTAGAAATAAACGGGATAGGCATATTCTGGTTAAGCCCAGAGTGCACCGCGCACACTGTGAACGCCAGATCAACGGAATCTCGCGAAATAAAAACAAAAATATCAGTTACAATATTTTCAGAATATGAACTTAATATCAATAATATACTAAATAACGAGACAAACAAAAACGATTACGCTCAATATATAAATGACGCAATAAAACAGAACCAAATTCACGCTACAAAAGGACAGAATAATGAACAAAATAATCCATTAAAAACAGGTACAAGTTTTCGAGAAATAGTAGAAAAAGCGAAAGCAATTGGCGAGTACAAAACCGTCAGCAAAAACTTCGACATTTCTCAAAAGCAAATAACTACATTTGGTGGATCATTCGTAACAGTAGCAATCGTTTGTGCTAATTTGTGGAAATTATTATTATTGGGCGGTCCCCTTACTCTAATCAAGAAAAGATTGTTTTCAGAGAAAAAGTAACAACAACCGACACCAAGCGAAATACAAACGATCGAAAATATACAACCAGCACAACAGAGGGGAAGGCTCAACCAAAATCATCCGAGAGTCCAAAACATGACCAATCGACCACCTAGCCTAGAAGAAATCAGAATGCCAGGACTGCCAGTGCTTTGCACACCACGCAAAGAAAACGACTATACAAACACGGAAAGGATTCAAACACATCATCCGGAATTCCCGCGTGGTAATCGATTTGTTGAAACCATTTTTTGAAAGGACAGCTACTGCAAAATTTATATCTTTATTTCGATAACTTTTTCACAAACCTCGATCTCGTTGTACATTTGAAAAAATTGAAACTTAAATGCACTGGGACTGTCAGAGAGAATCGAGTACGTGAAAAAAATGTTATCGATAAGAAGTCTTCACGAGGAGCATATGCAGTGAAGCATGAGCAGAACAGTGGAATCAATTATATAACCGTAATGGATTCAAAATTAGTTTCGATATTATCTACAGCCGCAGGAGTTACCCCATTACGGCCATTAAAGAGGTACAATTCGATTGAAAAATCAAGACATCGTTTCCCCAGGCATTCCACCTTTACAATCGATTCATGGGTGGGGTTGATATTCATGATGGACACTGTAACAACGTGCTGCCGAGTATTAGATCGAAAAAATGGACATGGGTAGTTTTTATGACGCTCATCTAGGCTGCCGTAGTAAATTCCGTAGTAATATTCAACGCAGCTGGGGTAGACAAGAAAAAAGTTGGAACTAAAGAATTTTCAATGTCGATAGCTAAGAGTTATATCCATCGTGGTAAAATAAACGGGAAAAACAAAGATCTGTTTCACAGAAAACACAAAAACGATGCTCCAAATGTCCCATTAGAACAAGATTTTTCTGTGAAAATTGTAATTTATATTTTTGCAAACAGTGTTTGAAAAAGAATCACGAGAATACCTAATTAGCTGTGAGAGGCAAGGGGACTCACTATTAACAAGCACCCCAAATAGTGAGAGGCAAGGGGACTCACTAAAAACAAGCACGCTAAATAGTGAGAGGTAAGGGGACTCACTAAAAACAAGCACCCCAAATAGTGAGAGGCAAGGGGACTCACTAAAAACAAGCACCCCAAATAGTGAGAGGCAAGGGGACTCACTGTAATCAAGCACCCCAAATAGTGAAAGGTAAGGGGACTCACTGTAATCAAGCACCCCAAAGGAGACACAATTTTACCACGTCCCCGTCGTTGTCTTTGGGTTGCGCTAAGAGTAAAATAACAACGTGAACGCGGAAGTAAATAGATTTTGATTCGACATGTTGGCTCCGCTATTGTGAATTTTCGAATTCTGAGGGCAGAATCGAGATCAGCGACCTCGAAAACCCAACCCCGAGTGGCCAATGCCACCCGATTCAAATAAGTTTTTGGATTTTTGGTCGGCCATATTAGATCCGCCATCTTGAATTTTCAAATTTTGAGGGCAGAATCGTAATCAGCGACCTAAAAAACCCAACCCCGGGATACCAATTTTCGTGAAGATCCGATTTTTTTTTATATTTTATGCGATACGTGAAATTTTGCTCGCCGCTCAAGGGGTCAAAAACGCCATTTCGGGGGTGAAAATATTAATTGTTACAAATTTAAAAAATTCGTCGTTCAACTACAACTATTTAGTGCACTCATGGTTGAAAAAAAGAGGGGGTCATTCGGCGTTTTCTATGAGAAAAAGAATCATGAAAAAAAAATGTCTTCGATTTTTCGTGATTTTTTTTTAAAAAAGCGGCTATATTTTTTTTTAGTGGGAAAATCGCAATTTCAAACCCAGATTCTGAAAGAGCACACTGCAAAGTACGGGAGACCATATTTTTCATTTGAAAATTCTCGTTGTTTAATGATGAGAATTTGCCTTAAACATGATGAAAAAAAATACGATTCTCGGTCGTTAATGGGTTAAGTATAAAACCGTACTAAAAGTCCTAACACACCAGATATAAATTAATTATTCACTTCATGTTAATTAAAGGGAAGTAATTAAATTTTAGTTAAGAATTTTCGGACGTGCCTATCGCCGAAAAGTAATTCGAAATACCTCAAATTCTTCAACTATCAAATTAATAATATTAAACTTTCTGACCATTTCAACGAAATAATAAACTCTCTTTCCGTTTAAAATTTCTTTGAGCGCGATACGTATTCAGTTACGGTACACTGTAGGATCAGCTCGGGACTTATTTTTTTTTTTGATAACATTATTATAAGACGAAACATAGTCTGCGAAATTTACTATCAGGCCATACGAACGCGAGTGAACAAAGAACAAACGGAACAGTTTTAGTTTGAAACAAGCATTGTAAGGTAACACATCGATATTAGTTAAGTTATAAAGACCGCTCGAGTTCAACAAGATACCCGGCAGATATCATCGTAAGATTACTCGATACTTTCTAATAGACCATCTTAATAAATTGTAAACATAAATATATAACCCAAAAACAATTAACCATTAAACCGGGATATAACCAATATTAATTCTTTTAAAACTCTGTAAATTACTCAAAAATCTTTAACAACCTAAACTCTCACAACTATTAAAGTCTTTTAGTATAGTTATTTATTTACTATACTCTCGAGTATTAGAATATACCTACTGTTTACAATCCGTACCGAAGTTAAGTATACCATACGCGCCGAGTGGTTAAGTGGCTTCCTTGTCCTGTTCAAAAGGATCGGGCAATAAAACTCTGTTAAGCCGATTGCCGAGAATCATAAAACCTAGAAAATCTGGAAACTCAATTTTACACAACGAATTAACAGATTCGATCCCTACGCGGACCCCAGAACTTATATAGTTCAACAAATCACCTATTACTTATAACCCTAACTGCGTATACAATATACCTTTCTATAAAATACACTTAGGTGCGCTTATTCGAAGTGAATAGTAGCCCTTTTACCCTTTTTCCGATTTAGAAATAATTAAGAACAATTTGTAAATGTTTAAGAATATACTAATAATCGCTATTACAATTATACCTTACAGTTACATTTTATATGCAAAATTTTCCCTATATACCATTACATATTATACGTTATAATTTCACATCGGTTAATTACTTGAGTAATCGAAATAACCGGTTACAGATTTGAAAATTTACGTTCATTATTAATTATTGTACTTCAAAATTTTATATTACAAGTCGAAAGGAATTTTCTCATTTTCTTTAAATGTATATTGTTTTATGTTTTAAATAAATATATAACTACTCGTTGTCCGTTATTACGTTTTAATGTACTATAAACGAATAATATATATATGTTTTATCTTAATATTTAATATATATATATAATATATGTATATATCATAGAATCTGTACTCTTATAGTTGCACGAATATTAATTCCGACTCTACTCAGCTTCAATTTTGATCATATAATACTTGTAAAACAACTTGTAAAGAATTCTACATAAAAGAACTTTGTCCTTACACACTTACAACTTGACTAATATCTAACGTTGTGACTAAATTATGTTCCCCTTATTCTTCGCGATCAATAATATTTTTTTATTATTTTCACAAACCAATATTTTAATAATAAACATATAGATTTCTATAGAATTTATGTTTCATATGATTGCTATATGTATTATTAAATTTTATTACTTACGATATCTAATTATTTAAAGACTTTTAGCCAATATACAATTGATATAAAATTTGGAATATTTACTCTTTATTTCTTTTTCTATATATGGTCAAATAACCCAACCTTCACTAACTAACTACTACGATTTACACTAATTACGACGGATCCAACTTTTACTAACTTTTCTTATACACAGCCTATAATTTCGACTTTACGCACAATAAGTTAGATGAAATAATCGAATCCTTTAAGGAAGGGAGCCACTCACTAAGCCGAAATTGCTCGAATCCAATCTATATACACGTATACAAATAAGGTATACGCAGTGTTGGGCACCCGACCGTTCCAGGGCGCACCAAATGACTATGTTGAAGTCGCAAGAGCAAAATTGCACTGAACAGCTCGCTTCACGTTACTCGTGCAGACGGTCGCCGCGCTGTTCCGTCCGTTCTTCCGTTTACGCGCGCTCAGAATTCGCATGCAAGATTATTTGAAAATAATCATCCAAGAACATAGGTGTATCATTAAAGAATAATATAAATAATTGTTACTTTTACAATATATATAGTTTTGTACTAATTTCTATTTTTATATATTAACACAATTACATGACTTTATAGATACGACAAAAGTCAGTGCAAAGTTGTGGAGGAGCCATGTATGAGAAGAAAAAATTATACATTCCCGGCTAAAAGAGTATTTATTTCCATTATGAAATTTAAATTTAAAACAATTAATTCTACAGATGAAAAAATTAAAAATTTGGGATATACTTATTTTTAAAAGTAGAAGTGGTAATTTTAATGTTTAAATGTTAATTTTTAAATTAGAAATGAAAATTAACCTTCACATTCACAATCAATTCGACAATTTATTGATTGGAATGTGTTTATCTATTTTCCCTATAAGTAAGGGGGCTAAATTTATTTTTAAATTCAATGTCTTTTGATGTTATAAGATTTTACACGTAAATAGTCGATTTTTTGAGAGATCAGTATTTTATTTTATTTATTTAACCAGAGAACAGTACATAAAATTACAAAGTAATAATAGTATAAGTACATTACAAAAGTAACCCAGCAGAGGAATTTCTTCCTGTTCGCCAGTCCGGTACACAAAATTATAACTAAAATAAAAACTAAAAAACTAATAACCAACTTTGGTTTATATTGTATTTCCATCCCACTCGTTTCTAATAGCTAGAGTTATTAGATCAAGCAAGATAGAAATTAATCCCTCATTTGTTCTTCTATCTCCAATATCTTGTAAGCATGGCTCTTGCTGTTGTAAATTTGTGTGTTATAGCGTTCTTATCTCTTGCAAAAATAATTCTTTCCATTTTGTTAAGCCTTGCTGGACATGTGAGTCCAACTGCACATATTTCTCTGTAGTGTGGAAACATCCTTTCATGTTGTTTACTAGAATCACATTTGCAAGGCGCCGTGAAGACTATTTCGTCTAGGACTATTAGGTCTTCGTGTTTTGGTTGTTGATGTAGTGGGTACATGGAGTTTGTATATTGTTGTATCCCTCTTATTCCTCTATCGAAGTACAAAATTGCTTTGTTAGATCCTAAGTAGTTGATGTCTCCATATGACATTCTAATATTACTTGAATTTATGTTTTGAAGTCCCGGAGCACTTGATGGTTTTCTGGCTTGTGTTTTCAAATTATTTATTTCAGCCATATTATTTATCTTGTCGACCCTTACGGAAACCAACTACTGCCTAAACTACTGCCAGAAATACTGCTCGAACTACTGCCGGGACTACTTCCATACTATAGTTTTGCTAATGCCGAAACTACTCCCGTAACTATTATTGCGGCAGTACTATTTTGGCAACAACAGAAAAACTACTGCCAAACTACAGGAAATTTTCGAAAAACGTTAATAAAAATTCAATTTTCATAATTATTTAATAATATTGATTTAGATTATTATTTTAAGGTCAATTGCACGCAATTTACAACGAAAATCACTTTAAAGAGTGTTTGAAAATGTAAAAACAAACAACAATGTAAAGTTAGATCGAAGATTAATAAGTCTTAAAATGACTGCTGTTAAAAATATCATATAATAAAATTAGGAACTCGAGGGTGATCCTTTTCTGGTTAGGGGCTGTCGGTCACTGTTGTTAGGTTATGGGCTTAATTCAACGCTCTAGGGTGATCTTCTCCGGGTTTAGGGCTTTAGGTTATGGTTTTAAAGTTATGGGCTTAAAATTAGGCACTCGAGAGTGATCTACTTCAGGTTTGGGGCTTACGATTATGGTTTTGAGGTTATGGGCCTAAAATTGGGTGATCTGCTGTGGGTTTGGGGCTTTAGGTTATGGTGTTGAGGTTACGGGCTTAAAATTAGGCACTTGAGGGTGATCTGCTGCGGGTTTGGGGCTTTCGGTTATGGTTTTGAGGTTATGGGCATAAAATTGGGTTGGGTTCTCGAAGGTGATCTGCTGTGGGTTTGGGGCTTTAGGTTATGGTTTTGAGGTTATGGGCTACAAATTAGGCACTCGAGGGTGATC
>UELU01127288.1:0-46313 GCA_900490025.1 Megastigmus dorsalis
TATCAAAGCCTTGTCGGTAGAGGAAGTCGAAGAGGAACTTCGGGCACGGAAGCTGAACGTTCAAGGATCACAGGCTGTGAAGGAAGATAGGTTGCTGAGAGCCCAGATCCAGGAAATGGGGTTGGAAGAGGCCGATGTACCATGGTACGAAACGGACACCACGGCAGGGGCGCAAGTCGAATATACGCTGGGAGATGATACGTCGGAAGAGGAGAGTAATAAGCCCCGAAAGAAGAAAAAGGAACGGAGAGTAAAGGAGCATCAGGCCGATAATCAGGAAATAGCTCCTGGGTCATATCAAGCCCCTCATGAAAGGCAGCCGGAGGACACAATTCAGCCGGTAGAGAGGAACGAGACAGCGCTAGAAACACGAAATGGAGTGAGTAGACTGAATGCGACTTCAGCCGGTAGGGAGGTGGATAGCGGCATGGCCAGCATGGCAACACCGGGCCAACCCATCCTGATGACAAGAGAAGTATTGGAGACTCTACGAAGGGATCCGTCAGCATGGGATCGACTGATACCTCCGCCAGTAGTGCCAACGGGAACGAGAAGGTCATCAGCCCCGCCAGAACGAATACCCCTTGAGTCACAGCGCCTGCAGGTATTGGAACCGATAATCACCGTCAATGCAACGGGACTACAGAGCCGGAGATCCAGTCTCAGGGGCAGCCAGAGGATCTCCATTACGCCGTCAGCAGCAGATTTGAATATCGTGGGGCCGGGGAACGACACACCAGGCAACGAGGGATTGCGTCAGCAAAAAGAGAGACCAGGGAGCGCCATTGCCCCGAACACCTCACCAGCGTTAGTCCAGCTGTTACTTAGCTTGGCAACCGCAGTGCAGGATCTCCAGATTGCGCAGTTACTGCCGGCATAGCCCGCAGCAACGGCGTATGGACCGCCCGATGCCCATATCACGCGGAGGATGTACGGAGACCAGCCGGCCGGAAGAGTAGATGATAGACCGGTCGAACCCACAATGCCAAGGAGTCACGCGCAGGGGAGTTTCCCGGTCTTAAGACATCGTATACCAGTAGTGGGGGAGAGAGCACCACCTAGTGTATTGGGATATGACACATCGGATTCGGAAGAGGAAGACGAGAGACGGAGTGTCGAAGATTATCCCCACGCAAGACGAATAACGTCGACAGGTAGACATAGCCGGACGGGTGGCGGTCTGCACGTGATTAAAGTCCTGAAAGGGTGGAACATCAAATTTACTGGTGAAGATCGAGAAGGCCCAGAGGAATTCCTAGCTCGGATTCAAAATTGCCGGAAGACTGCAGGTTTCACCGACCAGGAGATCTTAGGAGCGTTGCCGTGTGTGTTGGATAAACAGGCCAGCCGGTGGTATCGTACAGTAGCCGACGAAATCCAGACATGGAGGCAGTTTAAGAGGCAGTTCAGGCACCAATTCATTGGGGACTTGGATCGACAGGATCTGATGGACGATCTCAAGCGCAGAACGCAAAGAAAAGGCGAAAAGATTTCCAACTTTCTACCGAACTTCAGATATATGGTCGGATATTTCAAAAGGCCTCAGTCGGAGAGAGAACAAGTGGAATTGGTATATAGGACGTTATTGCCGGAATATCGGAACGCCATCAAGGACAAGCCGATTTACACGCTGAGCGATATCCAGTGATACTGCCGCGAATGGGAAAAGAACAGGGATCTCAACAAGCGCTATACGACTCCGCCGAGCGACGAAGAAATGAAAATTCCCAAGGCCGGATATTCAGAACCGTCGAGCAGGAAGAAGGTGACAGCTATCCGTGAAGAGAAAGAAGAGTCGGTTGAAGTGGCAAGCATCGTGAAGAAATCCACCACCAGCAGAAAGGGAACAGCGAAGTCTAAGGCGAACGCAGCACCCTACATTGGAACCGCGCAGTCAGCCAAGGAACCGAGGATGGTAGCTCAGGTTCAGCTGGAAGAGCCGGTTGTTTTAGCGGATACAGCAGCGATACAGCCGTAGGGCTCCAGTGCCCCTAGGCCCGTGGAAAGAACCGGAGGGAATAGTAGCGCCCCATTTGCCCGAGAGAGGCAACCGGGCGACAGAAGCATGGGAAATTATGGAAGTTCAGGGCAGAACCAGAGTAGAAGGGAGTACTTAGGAGCCCGCTTCAAGTGTTCGAAAGCGGGACACCGAGCAGCAGAATGCCCAGAGGCGCCGTGCTTCTTTTGCGGCAAACCAGGACACAGGCTGGTTAACTGCCCCGAGAAGTCGCGGGTAACTGCACAGTGTCAAGTGTGCGGTGCATCGGGAGTAACGTTCAAAACGTGCTCTACATGCGCGCCTCTTCGTGAGAAGTGGGGAAACGGTCAAGCTGGAGGGTTGTAAAGTCCCACACCCCTCATGCTGAACCCCCAGGGACAACAGCGGTAACCACACAATTACCCCAAGATGGACCTGGCCGGAAGAGTGGAGGAGCAATGAGCTCGGAGGAGAGGGAGGGTGAAACCCCTCAGAAGAAGAGGAAGGAAGTGCCTTGGGTCAAGCCAAAGGAGGTAAAATCTTCTCAAGCGCCAAATACAGGAACGGTGAAGAAAGCGAGAGGAGCATGGCAAGCAGGATCACCTTGGAGCGATTCGGCGATGAGAAACCCGTCGAAAAGCCCACTCAACCCTAGCTCGCGCTCAGTAGAAGGATCGTCGAAAACTGAGATCATGAGGATGCTCGAGGAGTTCCGAAGCACCTCAGGTACGGCCGGTGAGTCGGACCGATCAGTCTCATGGCGACAACCGATGGGAGGACCATCGGACATAGTGGAGGAGGAGTCTCCGAAGGAACCAAAGCAATCACCTTGGATCGAGCCGGAAGGGCCGCAACCATTCCCCGCGCCAAGACTGAAAAAGCTTCAGATTGAGGAAGGATTTATCCGTAAGGCCACCTACAAACAAGCACAGGACCATACCTTGTACCTTGGAGGTGAGCAATCAATGAGTGCACCATTGACGGATCAGAAGGGAGGACCTTCAGAAGGAAAGTACTCACGGGACAAGCCAGGCTCAGCAAAGCCAACAGCGCCGGGGGAAGTAATAAAGGAAGAGGATTGCCTATTGCCTAAGGAAACCAAAGCAGCCGACACCAAGGATAGCGATAGCGGGGCCATCGATCCAGTCATAACTGCGGAAGTCGTTCCGACAGCCAGTGGAAGGGCCGGAAATGACAAGGTTAACTGAGGAAATTCGAGTTTAGGGGGAGAGAGGATTGTGCCAAGCACAATAGAGAGTGATCACGAAACCGATGAAGAAATCGCCGGTATGACGGTAGAAAATCGGAATTTCCTAACAGTGATCCTTGGAGGACAGTCGTACAAAACGCTTTTTGACCCAGGAGCCATGGTGTCTCTGGCAGGACCGAAAATCACGAGTAAGTTCCGAGACCGATTAGAACCAACACAACTAGCGGTATGGGGAGCAGTCGGCGGTGTAACGCCGGTAGCAGGATTGTTGAAGGTTAGCCTGGAAGTGGATGGACACGTGGAAATATTACCGATACGTGCATTGACTAATCTGGAGTACGATCTGCTACTAGGGGTGGATTTCTGCCGGTTATTCCAGTGTGAGGTGAAGTTTAGAGAAGACTTGTGGAGAGTGAGAGGCGGCCAATGGAGACGCTTTGCCGGTCGAGAGGAAGACACGGAAGCAACCATATACGCCGAATGCGCAGGAATCTGCGAGCTCAAGCATGAGCAAAGAGAACGAGTGAGGAAGCTGGTAGAGAAGTTGCTACCCGAACATCCCTTAATCAACTGGACGGAGCAC
Organism: Megastigmus dorsalis; assembly: GCA_900490025.1. Classification (NCBI taxonomy): domain Eukaryota; kingdom Metazoa; phylum Arthropoda; class Insecta; order Hymenoptera; family Megastigmidae; genus Megastigmus; species Megastigmus dorsalis. The sequence goes on from UELU01127288.1 coordinate 3,772, forward strand.
GCGATAGATGTGCAAGGCGCTGCTCCGATTAAGCACAAGTTACACCGGATGTCGCCAAGGATGTTGGAGGTGGCACAAGAAGAGGTTCGAAGTATGGACAGTAAAGGCATTATAGAGAGGTCGGCCAGTGAGTGGAGTAGCGCTCCCGTTCTAGTCAAGAAGTCGGATGGAAAATATCGCTTCTGTATCAATTACAGGGACCTTAACAGGGTCACCAAGAAGGATGCATATCCCATCCCGAATATGGACTCCATTCTCGACAAACTAAGGCGGGCCAAATACATCACGACAATAGACCTGAAATGGGCCTATCACCAAGAGCCGGTAGAGTTGACGAGTAGGAAGTATACAGCCTTTGCAGTCCCAGGGTCAGGCTTATGGCAGTTCAAAAGCCCAGAAGTCGAACCATACATCTTCGGATACCTAGATGATATTATCATCGTCACGGAAGAATTCGAGGAACATCTACACTGGTTGGAGGTAGTGTTCACGAGACTGAGAGACGCGAATCTGGCCCTAAACAAGGACAAGTGCGAGTTCTGTTGTTCCAGAGTAACCTACCTAGGTTTTACCCTGGACAGCGAAGGTTTGCGGCCAGACCCAGAGAAAGTAGCGCCGGTAGTGAATTACCTAGCACCTCAGACAGTCAAACAGCTGAGGCGATTCTTGGGTATGATCGGATGGTACTCACGATTTATTGAGAAGGATTCTGAGTGGAAAGTCTCTCTGGTGAAATTACTGAGAAAAGATATGCCATGGAAGTGAGGAGATGAGCAACAAGAGGCCTTCGTAAAGCTCAAGAAAGCACTAACGGAAGGCCCCAGTACTTGCCAGGCCGGATTTTTCGAAGCCATTCTCAATTCAGTGCAATGCCAGTGACTATGCGATAGGGGCAGTACTCACCCAAGAAACCGAGGATGGAGAGCATCCTATAGTGTATGTCAGCCGAGTACTCACGCCGGCAGAGAAGAACTACACCACTACCGAGAAGGAGTGTTTAGCATTGGTGTGGGCGGTAAAGAAGCTAAGGCCGTATATAGAAGGATACAAGTTTAAAGCGGTAACGGATTACAGCGCTCTCAAATGGCTTAAGACTGCCAAGGAACCGACAGGCCGGATAGCTAGGTGGCTCTTGGAGCTGCATCAGCTAGACTTCACGATCGTGCACAAGAAAGGAGCACTGCATCATGTACCGGACTCACTGTCATGGATGTTCGAGTCGGAGGAGGAGGGCGCAGCAGCGTTTGCCGAGGTTCAAGATCCAGCATATCTGCGAATAATGAAGGGAGTGATCGAAACGCCGCATAAATTTCCAGGGTGGAAGGTGGAAGACGGCATGCTCTGCAGATACCGCAAAGATGCCTTGCTAGACCCGATTCTAACGCCGGAAGAGGGCTGGAGATTGGTAGTGCCGGAAGAGTATCGGGAGAGAGTGTTACGAGATGCCCATGATGAAGCATCAGCCGGACACTTGGGACGAGAGAAAACTTACGACAGAGTAGCTCGCGAGTATTACTGGAAAGGAGTGTGGAATAACGTACACCGGTTTGTGGCTCAGTGCCCTCAATGCCAGAGGTACAAAGTCCCTCAACTGGGGCAACAAGGCCTAATGGGAGATAGGATAGTCGAGAGGCCGTGGGCGGTGGTGGCGGTGGACTTAATGGAGTTCCCGAAGAGTAAGAGCAGGCATAAGTACCTTGCAGTATTCCAGGATCTATTTACCAAGTGGGTAGAGATCAAACCCCTAACCAAAGCGGATGAAAAATCGGTAGCACGGGCATTAGAAGAGTTAATCTTGTTCAGGTGGGAGACGCCCAACTACGTGCTCATCGACAATGGCCGGGAGTTTGATAACAAGACCCTGAAATCAATGCTGGAGGAGTACGGAATCAAGCATGTAACCACGCCACCCTACCATCATCAGGTAAATCCGGTAGAGAGAAGTAACCGAACGTTGAAAACAATGATTGCTATGTTCATTGAGTCGGATCAAAGAGAATCGGATCAGAACCTTCATAAATTGAGACATGCCATAAACACAGCGTCACAGTCAACAAAATCCCACGTGTCGGAACTAAAGAGATTCGTCCAACCACCTTTATCTGGAATTATTTCAAGGGGTAGGCAGGTACGGGTGCGATCTCACGCCCATCCTATGGGGTGTGTCAAAGGACCCCTAGCCGAATACTAACCTGTGTTGTCTGTGTTGTCCAAATGGGCTAGGTCGGAATGCCGTGCTAATTTGAATTGCCATGTTTCTTTTTTCTGCCAAATTAGGTGCTGAGAATGCCAGGGTTTGGAAGACGTCGTCCGTCATGGCCGGAGAGGTGCCACTCCCCGTTCCCGGAGTTCGAGCCTCCGGGTGATCTGGTGCGGTTGGAAGCCGTGCCAGAAGCGGAGGAGACTGCTTCTTCGGACGCCCCCCACCCCCCGGCTCGGCCCGAGAGTAGATGAGGAGGAGAGCCCCGGGGAGGGGGTAGTCTCCAATGCCGGGAGAGTGGGCAAGGAGAGCCCGGAGTCGCTCGAGAGCCAGGCCGTTGTGGCCGAGCTGAACGTGATGGTAGAATCGGGAGAGATCGTGGAGGAATCGGTTCCGGTCGTCCCAGACCGGGTAAAGGGAGGAGCGGGCCCTCGCGAACGTAGGGTGATCGTGAGCCCGTTCCTGCCGGTACCGCGATCCACTCCCGGTCCACCCATGGCGTGGGACGACGATTGGCCGGAAGAGAGGGAGGAGCCACGGGAGTGGCAACGAGAGCACGGCTGTACAGTGTCAGTGGCGCCGGTGGTGTTGGTGCCCAGCGCCCGGCGGAGCCGCAACAAAGTGGGCCATTACAACCCGCGCAGGCAACTCACGGCCGATGACTAGAGTCAGCGGTCGTGAGCACACATGTTGCGCGCTCCGGTGCCCCACCACCCGGCCCATCCGTCACTCGCCAACCGAGAGAGGTAGTCGGTGTCGAAGGGCCATCGAAGGCAGGGTCTTTTAAGCCCCACCTCGACATCTTCCGTCTGCCTCTCAAGGTGAAGACTGGGGGAGTCATCTTCGGGGGAGTCAACCACATCCAGACCGATCCCAACGTGGATCCATCTCCGTACGTATGCTTCAACTGCTGGCAGCGCGGCCACGGGCAGGGACAGTGCCCTCGCCTCCGCAACCTCTTCTGCGAGAACTGTGGCCGCAAGGGAGTTGAGGTTGAGGAGTGCCCCCGTTGCCGCGATGCCAACATTTCGCACGTACGGAGGGACCTGGAGCACCGGCAGAGAGAGCGGGAGATGCGCCGCGAGAGAGGAAGGGAGGCTACCACCACCCCCAGGGCAAGGGTGAGTCGCTGGGACACGGTGAAGGAGGAGACGGAGGAGCAGCGATCACGTAGCCCCACCGGCACGCGCGAGGAGTCGCGGCCTGGGGTCACCTCTACGGCAAGGAGGATCCTCCGAGTCCCCACTGTCACGTTTGTGGACGTGCCACCTGCACCCCGAGATCTATCGCCGACGACCACCGGAGGCAGGTCAACGCCGGTCAGCATGCGGACCATTTCCCCGCCACCCAGCACATCCGGTACCCCAGTGGACCCGGCGATGGCCGCAGTGCAGCTGATGCAATGTCTGGAGCATTACCCGCCCGACATTCGTCAGGATGTACTGCGGACCATCTATGGGCGCCCACCCACGGACTAAACGGGTGTGCAACCCGTTGCCGGAAGAGTGAGAGGGAGAGAGAGAGAGTGTCGGTAGAGTAGGAGCCACAGTCGGGAGAGTACGGAGGACGGCAGGAAGAAGAGAAAGTCGGGAGACAGATGCCACGTCAGCCAAGCCGGTCCTTACCCCATGCCTAGTAAGTTGCGACCCTATTCATATAAGACCATGAAAAATTTTGATTATTAGTTCCCTATAGCATATTCCCAAGGCGAGAGAGTGGATGTCCCCACAATTATGAGTTGATGTGAATGAATGGTTGAATGAGGTAATAATTGGTGGCGGAAATGATGTGCGAGCGAAACTAACATTAAAATTGTGTAGTTTTAAGTATTAGTGAGTGGTGGCGTTGGTGGCGTTGGTGGCGTTGGTGGCGTGGGTCCGTCGGATGAGGTTTGTGCTGTATAAAAGAGGCGCATGAGCCCAGGGTGATAATAGGAAACAGGCGGCCCACTTGCGTGGTCCGGTTTAGGGTGGGGGTGTTTGTGACGAAGAATCCGGCACAAGAGTGGTTAGAAAGAAAAAGATAGAGAGAGAAAAGAGCACGCCTAACCTCACCCACAGGAACGCCTCCGACGCCACGCACGAGCCACAAAAATAAGAGAATGACTGGGATTAACGGGATGGGATTGGGTTTTTTCCATGCTCGGAGTCTGGGGAACCAGGACAAGGAGCTGACCGGCCGGGAGGAGGAGGAAACACCACCGGCAACAGGCGCAGCGCTAGGAGAGGCGACATCACTGGCACTACACTCGGACACTGGCACGCGCGACGCGGAGAACGGGGAGAGAGCGCGATCGCCCGGGGCCAAGACACTGCTACACAACGAGGAGCGGCGTCGAGGAAGAGCGAAGAGCCGGCAGAGTTTGAGTTTGAGTTTGAGTTTATTAATTAATCAGACTGAGGACTCTAGGTCCTGTGTAGCCTGTAGCTACATACAAATTTTTACATTTTGTAGTGTTAAACACAAAAAAGGGAAAAACAATAATTACCCTCGCACGCTCATCATTACTTCAAAAGGTAATAAATCTAAAAAAATTTAATTAACTTAGAACTAAAAACAATGTATAAAACATATAAATCTATCTCTACAATATTTTCCAAAATTACAATGAGTTATTCGCCTACTTTACTTAACAAGTATTTGTACAAAGCCTGTTTAAAACTAGGTTCTAAGTACTTCTCGAGTATTATTACTGGAATATCGTTCCATATCCCAGCAGTACCGACAACAAAAGAGAGGGAGAGAGAGTGAGTATATATGTCACGATGTCGAACTTATACGGAATGAAGTAATTCAAATACAAAATGTTTGGCGTTAATTGATTGTGTCATTTAGTATTAGCGAATCAGTTATTAACTATTAATTCACGGCGGATTTGATATAAGTCACCTGTTCAAGTGGACATTCATTAACAGTAAATGAATATTCAATTCGCCATATTCAAATCCACATCATTAACAGTTAATCCACAGTCATTTTTTTGCCACTGCAAGACATTGTTTTTCTCAGTGTATATGTCTACTTCTATTGCATGGATTTATACGTGCGACGTCTCATTTTGAAGCTTGAACTTTATTTTATAATAAAAATTGGTTATCTTTATTACTTTTTATGATTAACAATTAATAAAAGCCTAAAAAAACTGTCAAAATTTTAACAAAAACGCTGTTTTAATTTGTTCATAAGGTTTATTTTATTGTTTAACGTCGATAAAAGACCAAAAAATTCACGGGATATTTTTCCACGAACCTCGATAACTATTTCATGCTTTGGTTATCAACTTTTCCTTAAGAAAACTCTAGCTCCACTTGATAGAATACTCGGACTTCTAGCGCCCGATATGCAATAAGCTTCAATTGTTAATTAATTAGCGACAAAATAGTAAAAAAGTATTAACAATTAATATAATTACTAATATTTTTAACATTTACATAAGTCATAAGAAATCAATGCCTCGATTCTGTAAAGTTTTTATTCATTTAGTTCTTCCTCAACAATAGAATCGTTAAGTACATTTTTACACGTGTTTTACCTTTGGCAGTATAGCAAAACGAGCAGCACTTAATTTCTGCTGATACATAAACAAATGACCGTTTTGAACATACTTTACATATGTGCAATTCATAATCAGTTCATCAGATAGAGGAAGTTATATTTTTACTTTTTGTGGAGTAAGCATATCTCCATCATTTATCAAGCCAAAACTTTCTGGGTTTAACTTTGTAGCATTACTATTTAAATAGTTTGTCAGGTTGTAAGCGACATACATACATCTTAATACGTGTAGTTTATAGTTCTTCCGTACTAACTTAGCGCGCAAAATGCATTAATACAAGCACGCGCGACTCGACTTGTTATAAACAAGTAAAAACCTGCTTATAAATAAAATACTGTCGCTTATAAAAAAAACCTGCTTATAAATAAAATACTGTCGCTTATAAAAAAACCTGCTTATAAGAAAAAATTGACTATCAAAGCATAAACAATAAAATAAATCTCATAAACAAATTAAATCAGCATTTTGTCAAAATTTATACAGGTTCTTAGGCTGTTATTAATTGTTAATAATAAAAATTAATAAATGTGACTTAATTTTATTATAAAATAAAGTTCAAGCTTTAAAATAAGTATGCAATAACTTTGCAATAATGTATAAAAATAATAAAAGAAATTAATTGCAAGCAAAAGAGTCACATTTACCCTTAAAAAATGAGTCAAATCAGCTTTGACATGGAAAATTTGTTTAGTAATTAGCGCGAATAAAATTATTCAATATCAATGCACAATCATTATTTAATGTAAGTTCATCTGTGCAGCTTTTTTAAATAAGTATAAATCATGAATAAACAAAAAATAGAAAGTGCCCTCATTTTGACTAGGGAAGTAGCGACAGTACTACCTAAAGAATAACTGAGTCGGAGCCTATCTGGCTACTAAACTAATAAGCTTTTGCTCTACATTCAAGGAGAAGAGCACCCAATCGTTAACGATACATACTTTTATAAAGAAAAATTTGTGTAACTCTAGTTACTGGACAAATGTCGTGAGGTTAGATCCGACTTCTTCTTAAAATTTCTCTCTAATTTTAAAAGGCGAAAATCAATATTTAAGGATGTAATATGGTACATTGAGATCGATAGTGTAGCCTGATTATATTTCTTTATAAAAAAATAATGATATATATTTGTTTCAGGGGGCAACGATGCCCGCCGCTCACATGCTTGCCATGACGTGGTTCAAAAGTACTCACAGAAGTTGGTATTTTAGTTGTTACGCAGGTAAAAATTTTGAAATATTAATTAAATCTATCTATTTGTACGATTAACTAATCGTCCGCTTTTCAAGTCGAACAATCTATCTTTTTTTTACAGCTGTAAGTGTAGGTTATTGTTTGACGGGATGGCTTGGGACCGCAGTGGTGCGAGCTTTCGGCAGAGATTCCCTCTGCTACGGTCTCACGATACTGGCATTGTGTTGGTATTTCACATTCGGTCGCTTTGTCAAAGACAGTCCCAAGTCTTATCAGCACGATACTAATGTAAGGCATGTTGTCATCTTATCAGTTTACAAATTAATTTTTCAATCTCTCAATAATATAAACGATGATTAATCATATGTGCCTTGCTATTCGAGGTTCTTAACATCCACATAAAAAATTTTAAATTCATCTAAATAGTCCCAATTGACTATATTTTGAATAACTTAAACACAAGTAGATTATGAATCTTTTTCGTGCTCATTTTTGTCAGTGTCTAGCATCCAATAGTTGTACATAACACAGTTTATAGGTCAATTATATTTGTCTTTTTCGAAACCGGTTATTAAATATATCCGAAAACAAATGGTATGCATATTTCTCTGCTGTAGCATAGCGATCTCGTGAAGATAACGAAAGTAACGCTTAAACGTGTGAGAGCGTGAAATCATTATGAATTTCAGCATTCACATCTGATTATTATCATTTCTAATGCATAATGGCGCTGATAACAACAGGCGGCGGTTATACCATGGGGAAAGTTGCTGAGATCGGTTCCGGTCTGGGCCTCCGCCATCGCGACAATGGGCAACCAATGGGGCGACGCTACTCTCGCTCTCGGAATGACAAAGTACCTCAAGCTCATTTACGGATTCTCTACTGCTAACGTAATTATATCTCTTGTTCTTTCATAATGTTTTTAGTCTTGTAACTGTAGAACATTTTCTATAATTGTTGTAGTTTTTGTTAAGTAATTACCATCATTAGGGTGTATGGCATGTTTTTATTACTCTTAGTAAAAGAAAAATGGAATCAATTTTATTGAAACATCCATTTATTTCATTAATTAATCAATCTAAATAAATAATTTAAATATCAAAGTTTGGTTAAACTTTTATATAGAAATTTATAAGAAAGGTTTATTTTACATTAAATTAAAGCGTATCCATCAAAATTTTTAATTCATTTTTCGATGTTTTGTTATTTTCATCTATCTAACTAGAAAAAATTGAACAAATGTAAATGCATAGTTTTGCTGTCATTTAAATACAGATTTTATTATCATTCGAAAATTAAGAGCGCATTACAATGAACGTTTTCATAAGCATAGGATTGAAAGCCCGACCTTGCGTGGGGCGTTCTACATTCTTTAATTTGACCATTTACAATTTGTGAAATAATGTAATTATACTATTTTCCTAATGCAGGATTCCGTACTGACGACGCTGCCGCACATCGGCCACTTTATGGCTGCGCTTACGTGTGGTTTGCTCGTTGATCACGTGAGAGAATCTAAAATAGTATCTACAACCACAGCGAGAAAACTCGTTGTATACACTGGTGAGTGCATTACATTATTATTTTGATAATACGAATAATGTATCTCGCGTATTAATTTGCAATTGATGCATTTTCGTAATACAGCAGCACAAATGTATTTTTTAATTTCGAAATGTTTGAGTTATTAAGTATAGAATAAAGTATTATAAAAAATGTCAAATTTAAATAAACAATGCGCATATATTTGACATTTTGATTACTTTTACTGTCGTCATTATATATTTTTATATTATTATACAACGGATTATTTGCACTTATACGACTGTTATTTCATTTAGTAATAATAAATAATTGAAATGAACTTTCTAAGATTAAGAATGAATGGGAATTAAATTCAATATAATCTTGAAAAGGAAGTAGCGCAATAAGAGATTAGGAGATCAGAAATGTATGTGAAAAACAGCACCTTCGCACAATATACACTTATTAATCAAATTTTTTTTTAATTTAAACTGAGAACGATAAGCAGTTATCTTCTATAATTAATAAAAGTAGAGGTCATAAATCACGATTGCAACTTATTACAAAATTACTATAAATATGGTATAAACAATTTAGTATATATTACACTTAATTCACAAAGCAGCATATATTATTTTGAACAAAAACTGCTCCTAGACAATGTTAATTTCAATAAAATATATTAATTGATTCTTCAGTTTAACTTGATAACATTTACGAGGATAGTATTACACGGTCATCACGGGTCAGTCTTGTAAAAAATTTTTTTATTAAAGCAATGTATATGTGAAATTCAATAACACAAAGCTGTGCAATGCACATAAACGAGCAGATACGGTCGAAGCGCACCGCAAGCTAAGTCCTTTTGTTCCTTTATGTCGACGCAGCGCACTTCATCCCGGCGGCGCTGCTCTTCGTGGCGGGCTACGCGGGCTGCCAAGCTCTGGGTGCAGCCTGGCTGGGCATCGCGGCCCTCCTGGTCAGCGGGACCGCACCAGCCGGAGCTCTAGCGGCCATTGCCGATCTGGCGCCCGCCGAGTCCCCGGCCTGTGCAGCAGCGGCCTGTGCTCTCTGCTCGACCCTCGGGGCCGCGGGCCTCCTCGCTGCCAATTACTTCGTCACGCAGGCGCTGCACGGATCCGTGAGTATACTCTTAAAACTGCCATTACTCGTCTACCTGGCTGCCAGTCGGATACTCAGATGCGAGCGAGAAAGTCGTTCCTCGTTTTATAATATGCGGCGAAAATGCGTGAGCGATTTGTTTGTGTGTGATTTTTTATAGTATGGGTTTTATGATTTTTTCATAATTTCTTGTATAGCTTTGCAAACTGCTGGAACGTTGCGATCGAACGGTCTAGAGTCGTGTTTTTTTATTTTTTTATATAAGACGCCAGAACCGATAGTTTGGTATACGTTGCCGTATGTACGTATAAATAAAGTTATGATTTCGCTACGCTTGCGGTAATTTAGTTTCGTGAGAAGTAGCACTTTTCTATCGAGGCGGAATCGAGAGACGAAATCTAATGTCTGAAAACGCTGAAGGGGTTCATTTTGTAATCCAGCCGAGTATTTCCATTCGCTTCATTTTCCCTCGTGAATTTCCGTAATATTTTGCCATTACTTGAGACTGCGTAAAGTTGAAAAATTTGTCGATCAATTTTTTGTTATTGATTCAAAAATTCAAGAGCCTAGACTCTATTATTAAGAATAATAATTTAACAATACGACCTAACATTTTAATCTTTATTTAGCAAATTATTTTAAGTTAGAAAAAAAATCGTTTTAAGGTTTAGGAATACATGGCAATAAGGTTCATTACACGAGCAGGAGCAGGAGCGAAAAATTTACACAAGCATTAATGGTAACATACTTAGCTGCAATATTGTTAGAACTTATTTATGTTAAATAAATCTTCACTTATGAAACCCACCTGCATCAAATAATTTTTAATTTATATTCATTCACGCTATTATCAATAAGTATATATGAAAACTGTACAAACATGTTGAAAATTTTGTAAGCGTAGCAATTTGTGTCAAATATCAGTAAATAATAGTATGTATTTTTGAAAGAAATAGTTTATGCGGGAATACATTTTTAAAAATAACAGCTATGACAATATAATTTCTATAGCATTTGAAAGTAACTTTTTTTTTTATTAGAAAATAACTATCGTAAAGGTTTCTCTCTTCGTTAAGTACGACAAGTGTAATTATAATTTAATTAATGCATTCACGCGAGTCATTGTTTTTTTTTTTTTTTTTTTTTTTGGTGAGTCATAAACTATACAAGTGTATGCAAAAAAGTAAAAGTAATGTACCTCCCTTTAATATAAATTAATAATTGCAGTAATTAATTTAAATCATTGCTATTTCCAATCAATAAAAAAGTGCTAGCTCCCTTTACTACAATTAAATGTTACCATAAAACCGTCAAAATTAAAATGCTTTCAGAAAAATATCCAATATCTCTGCTCTAGATTGAAACATATCGGCAACGATCCGTATAATAAAACAGCCGTCGTTCTCATGCATGCTCAAGTAATCATCGCAATTATCCGCAATTCAAAATATAGTTCAAATAGCCGCTATAAATTGTTTTTTTTTTCAATTGCTCTATAAAGGAGCGAACGCGAAGGAGGAGCAAGAAAGCGATTATATTATCCAACTAAGTCGTAAGCATTTACAACTCTCCCGTGATTGTCGTTACAGATCGCGGGCTCGTGGCGTCTGGTATTCGGTGTGGCCTCGATCGTCCTGCTGATAACGGCTGCCGTGTTCTTGGCACTCGGCAAGGGTGTACCGCAGCCCTGGATTCCCTCGGTCGCACGACCCCGCAGCCACGACGTCATTTACGAGCAAGACGTGCTGGAGCTCGATTACGAGGACGTAGGCGTACAGACGGAGCCTTATAATCCTTACGGCGAGGACGAGGAGGAGAATTTCAAGGAGGAACAGAAGGAAGTGGCGTCCGCGCACTCCACGGTCTCTGTCGTTAGCGAAAAGTGAAAGCCAACGATGATTGTTTATCACTAATGTGGATTAGTTTCGAGAAACTGATTTGAATTTAGTTCGGTAATTGATTAAGAACATATTTGTGTTTTTGACGATGGCAAATGTTTTATTTTTTTAAATAATACATATATTATTATAATTGTACAAGCATCTGCTGATCAGGGCGGTATTAGAGTTTTATAGATCTTTTACCGAGTCTTTTACAATGCAAAAGACAAATACTTTCACTGGTAATTTAAATCTGTAACATTGTTTCTTGAAAATAATCCGTAGTCTAAAGGAGTTTAATTATATGCTTGTTCGTGATCTTAAATCGATTATGAAATTTTTAATCTCAAAACAATAATTTGTTTATTAAATTTTAATGATTGTTTTAAAGATACTGATAGATTTGCTTATGTTCAAACAAAACAGTACATTAGTTACAAATATTTTAATAAATATAGTAATAATGTAAAAATGTTATTTATAAGATTTTAGCTGCATAGACAAAAAAATACCGATTCGAAAGAATCGGAATATGTAAATATACGTAGTTTAAAAGTGAATCAAATAGTTTTTAAATAATTTATAAATGTTATGTTACTTTAATATAATTATTGCCATTATCATTATAATTATAGGTAGTGTTTGAACGACCTATGCTGAAAATTGCTCGAAATATATATTTTGATCTTTATTATCATATCAAATTGCACGACGTGTATTTTATTTTCGATTTTTCTAAAATCCATGTATACCTTTACAGCTCGTTTGTTGCGCAATATTAGTATATTGTTTTACGAGAAGTAAATCAGGTGAAGCTATAAATTCTTCAGCTCGCTTTAGTTTTATTACGTGAGAAAATCCACCTGCAATTGACACATCAGTAAGTGAGGAATTTATTGTTCTCACATGATACAGTCATGCAAGAAGTTGAGATGCGTAACGCGGAATTTTCTAACTAGGTTGAGTGTTGCGTTGAATCGCGAAGAAATAAGTGCATAATTAATTAGATTTACACTTTATACGCATTTGAAAGAATGATATTAAAGTATAATTACGAATAAATTGAGAGATTCTGCAACTGCTTTTCGTGACCTCGAATTTCGACCCGAGAGAATGTCGACATTATAATATTTCGTCAAACTTGAATGTTTCCCTTTTTTCTTTCTTCCAGAAGATAATTTCTTTTCTTCGCTGTGTTCGCAAATTTATTGTGGGACAGTGAGCGGCGGGCTTTTGTCTCTCGAACAGTGAGAAGACTTTTGAGCAATGCCGCGAGTCCAAAGACAGGTTACTCAATTAGGGAACTCAAAGAAGAAAAAGCACGGGATTTTTATACATTCATTCTGTCGTTAAAAAGAAAACATAAAAAATACCCACAGCTTCTTACAAAATATGATTTCTCTACATTCAGCACGGAAATGACCGCTAAGTAGATCACCGTCTCCAACTAATAATCATGATGTGTGGCATGTCCGATATACGTCGAAAATGTAAATCGTCTGTTTCCGCGTGCGAGCGCTTGTACTGCACGCACTAAGTGTGTACCGTTTGATGCTGAATTCTGTCGAAAAGATATTTTTTTTGTACAGAGTCCATATGCAGTATGTACTTTTAACCTACTTTTTTCGCAATACAGATTTAACAAAAATGACTAAGTTTGTGATCGCATAAAATTTAACGTATGGTCTGCTATCGAGTGTTACTTATCGAGAATACATATTAACTTCAGGAAATAAAAACCGATAAAATCGGTTTAACATTGAATTTAAATAAGCCTTTTAAATAATTTAGAAGAGCTTTGGGCACTGTATACACGTGTAAGTAGATATGAACGGAGTTTAGTTAGACATTCATTAATGTTGAATATTTTGAACACCGTCGGGGTACTCATTTTCAGTCACATAGCTTGAAATATAACAATTACTTTTAGATTAATAAAAAAACTTTTTAATTTTTCCTTTCTTAAAAGACTATTAAATTTAATCACTCTACTTTTGCGTTATTAGCATTGGTGCGAAATAAAAACTTCCCGGATAGCAAAAGAAAGCGAAGCGCGAACAATCGGCTTGAGAAAAAAATGCTGTCCAAAATATGATAATGGCTTTATTCAGGAGCCGGCAATCGACTCCGAGAAATCTCATCGATGCGCCGAATAGCTCGAGAAGCGGAAAGGCCTCCTCCGCTTCCATACTTCTTTGTTTGTTTCTCAGCGAGTGACACGCAGAGAGACACCGGCCTCTTATGCACACAGCCCATAGTGTGTACTTTCGCGAAATGAGGCATTCCGCGAGGCCACTTACTTACTCTCGCTCTGTGTGACGTCTATATCGCGAAGAAAAAAAAGAACCGCAGCCGCGCACCAGATATACACATAGCTCGGCTGCGCGCGGGTGAGATTTCAATGCGTGGAAACTGTACGTGTAAGATCCCATGGTGCTCCGCCCTACGTCTCTCTATATATACACTGTGTTGCAACTGCGGCTCGGCTCGCGCGCCGGCGATACTAATTATTACCAACACAACAACAACCAACCGAGAGAGGCAGCACGTCATTATATTACCCCCACCTGCCCTTCGGTGCTCGCGGTCTATACACCCGCCGAGAGCCTTGTGACTGGCTGTGTCTTTTTTTTGTGTTCAGGCTTACGAAATGAATTCTCACACTGTTTCTTATCCATTTTATCTCGCTCTTTATTTTGTCGACGTGTGTAGGGATGGGGAAGAAGGGCGCTAAACACGCGTCCCGTATAAATCTATATTACACTGTAGTTTACATAATTCTTCGGTATTTACAATGATGTTTTGCGATCTTAGGATATCTTATAAAAGAACGTACATCCTCTGTGTATGCATTGCTCGGGACATGAGTACTTAATTTTTAAGCATAGTGTAAGTACATGAAATGTAAAAGCAAATAATATAGTATCGTATATACGTCACAGTTAAAAAACACAATAATAATCATCATCAGCATTTCTTTTTTTAAAGAGTATCAAAATGTATAATATTATCACTAACAAAAACAGTACAAAAATAAATTCTCCATTATATGCTAATTAAAAATTAAAAACTCTTTAAAAGAAACGTAATGACCCTACGTATTATTTGTGAATTATTAACTTAAAAAAATAATAATTTGATCATATAACTTTTAATAATAAATAATAATTATAGATAGGTGTTGTAATAATGATTATTACATTGAGAAATCGGTATTACCGCAAAAGCTTCGTTTAACATCTAACGATCTACATCTTTTTTCTCATTTCCTTTTCATCCTCGATGTCCTCTCCCAGAATCTGCACACTCCTTACTGGTCCAGATTTTCTGTATCGGGTAGTTGGTGGTGATACTGTTGTCATAATCATTGTGTTAGGCATCGCAATCGGTTTCTCCGCATTGATAGCGAGCTGCAGCATCCTCAGTAACAAAGCCTCTCTAATTTGCGGCGGTAGTATCTCTTCTCCATCGTCCGGTACTTCTTGGCTATAAAATTTCTGTCTATAGACACGTTTAGGGTATCTTGGTTCTGGATATTCCTCGTATTGATTCTGTTGATATAGAGGATTGATGGCTCGGGTATACATGGGTACTCTTCTCACTGGTACTCGTTCAGGATATGGCTGCTGTGGTGGTGGTGCTGGTGCTACTGGTGCTGCATGTTCAGGAGGATAAGGAACTTCAGCTCTTGGAATAGGCGCTTGATAAGCAGGTTGATAAGATGGATAAGGCTGTTGATCGTATAACGCATCCTCCAGGTAAGTCTTTGGATAATTTAGTGCCTGGGTACCGTATTGGCTGACCAGAAGACGTCGTAGTAAAATTTGGAAGTCTCGGCGGCTCAATGGTGGTGCTATGGGATTAGGTGGTTCAGGTGGTAGCACCAGTTGTTGCATCCTGTATGGATAATCAGGAGCTATATTTTGGTAATCTCTTTCATCCTGGGGCACTGGTTGAGGAGCTGCACGCAGTAATGGTCTTCTTGGATCAGCAATTCCTTCTGGATAAGCGATTTGACGTTGATAGGCAGCTCTTTGACGTGCTAAGAAGCCTGGATTAACAGGAACGGGAACTGGCAAAGGATTTCGAGGAGAAGCCTCTTCCTGTTCTTGAGCTGCTGGAGGTGAATCGGTAAGATAATGAACATTAGCTTCTGTTGCACCTGAGTACAGAGGTTGCTGACTTGGTAAAAGTCTACTAAATTCAGGCCTCAGTAAAAGTCTGCTCAAAGGGATCTGACGATATCCCGGGTCTTCTTCTAGATTGTTGCCTTGTGCCGGAACTAAGATACCTCCAGGTGGGAGATCTCTCAAATAGCCTTCGGGTTGCTGACGTAGGTAAATAGGCTCGCCAGTTTGTCTAACATATTCTCTAGAATCAGCTGGAGCTCGTGTAGTTGTGCGGATGAGCACTTGTTGTGCAGTATTCCTATCCTCCTGTTGATGAGTTTTAGATTCTTGCTGTTCGTAAACTCGTGGACCGTGATCGAATTTTGCTGGACCATTATCTTGATTCACGTAGATATGCTTCTGTCGATCGTGCCTAAGTCCAGTTACTCTCTGCACGACTCGTGGTGGAGTAGTAGTAGTAAACAGTGGCCGAGATGTCGACAAAGCTCCTCCATAAACATCAGCGTGATCTTCTTCCTGTTCTACGACGGGAGTTGCCTTAGTTGTCTCCGGTGGGAGCTGTCTTCTTAAAGCATTTCCAGTCGTGATCTTTGCCTCCTCTTCTTTATCTTCGAATTCCTCCGTAATAGGGCGCAGATTGTGATCAAGAGGTCGCTTGGTAAAGATTATCCTCCGCAGCGATGAATTTTTATCGCCAGCACTAGGTCTAGTTATCTGCGAATCTTCATCTATAATTTCTTCCTCCTCTAGGACCAGTGGACGCTGCTGACCATTAATGATGAAACGATGTCTTCCCTTAGGGCGGAGGGAGCTGGACCGAGTTGGATTCTCAGTGGACGATGCTGATGTGGTAGAAGAAGTTGGAGTAGTAGTTGTTTTACGAGTTCTCGGGATCGGCTGCACTACGGAGGACTTTGTGGCCGATTCAGTAGAGGTCGCGTAGACAATATTGGGTTTCTTGGTCGTGGAAGTGCGATTATTGCGTGGGATGCTCTGGACGACAGATATCTGTTCCTGTAATGGCGAGACGGTGGTTGATTTAAAGCCTGTGCCGTTCGACGAGGAATAGGAGACCCTCTTTATTTCGCCAGTCGCGTCGACGAAACCGAAAGTACCCTTGATGTTGCCTAACACGTCGCGGCTCTCGACCTAGCAAACGTCACGTTTGGATTTTGGCATTCATAACAGAATTTGAAACGATTTGTTACTGTTAAACTGTGCATCAACATTACTTTTTACTTTGTGCTATAGTTATTTGTGATATTTTTTAATTTTCCAAACGTACGTGCTATCCCAAATAATGGTTAATAATTGAATTAATTTTACCCGTATGTTTCAATGATTATAAATACTTATATAATAAATTACAAAATAAAGTAAAATGTTATTGAAATTGTAAAAGTAAAAATTCTAAGTTAAAAACTGTGCAATACCGATTACTTGAAACTTGTGGATCTACGTTATTTCAAATTTGCATTAAAATTGTAGGTTTTTACTGAATTTTAAAATTTAAGAGAAATATTAATTATGACGACACGACTGATTTTATTATCAATGCAAACTTACTTTGAACGATCCATCTCCAGCTTCATATCCATAAGTGTAGGATCCATCTTCGTTGACCTTGCGGATTTGTTTCAGGATGGCTACTTGTTGATCATGTTGACTCTCCGATGTTTGTTGATCTGTCACATTCGTACACCCGGCCGTTGCCAGGCAGAAGAATGCCATCAGCCATGGCGTCATCTTAAAATCATTGATTTTTCATAAAAACGAATTAAAGATAACATTGTAAAAGTTAGAAAATAAAAATACAGGGAAATAAGCAGAAAAGATCGATTCTATCCCCTATTGTTTGTAAAATTTACTAAATCGTATTAAAAAACCACAGATTTTTATATTAAATTTTAAATTAAAAAAAAGGTGAATTCGAATCTAGTACTGACTTTTAGCAATACAATTATATTTTACAGTGCCCGAAATGTATTAATAATTTCCTCAAAAATGCACAGACGCTAAGAAAATTAATGAAATTTTAATTTCTTGAACCTTATTCATTTTCGAAATTCACATCTATCGGAAACACTGCAGGATAAATAATTTTTCTCTACGAATTTTACAAACTATCACACAGTCGCGCATAAAATCGCGAATAAAATTTCCAACGCAATCCTAGTTTGTCAATCACTGCTTTTATCGCTGTTATTCCTGTTTTTTACGACGCGACACGATCATATACACGCTCCGAGCACAAGCGCAGAAACGAACACACTGAATCACTGCGAGAAGTTCCTAAGAGCGGCTGCTCGTGTAAGAGAGCGATGTAGTACCTTGGAACTGGAAACCATGGTACCGCGGATGCGGTGAATGTTGACAATGATGTGAGCGGGGTGCCGCGCGCCGTTATATATAGAGTGACACAATACTTATCCGCCAACCCTTCCACCACCGCCTCTTGAGTCGCGCGCCATTCGTTACCTCCACGGCGGCTTTTATTTCAACCTTGACGACCCCCGAAATCGTCCCCCCCCCCCACTCTCTCTCTCACTCTTTTATACTCGGGACGATCTAGCGCGTGCGCGCTGCACTAGAAAACTGGTGTCGACAAATTTTAAAACGACGAATCTTTTACACGACGATTAGCTTAATTTTTAGAATAAATTTAATTTTTTGATAAACCATTTTTGTTCTAGATGTCTGTATGATACACGATTTAGGATTAATTACAATCTTAAAATAATTCCAATGATTACGTTCACTTATTGGTGATCAAAAAATTACAAGCCATATATATTTACAAGAAAAATATGTATAGAAAAATAGAATAATATTAATAAAAAATTGAATTAAAAATACGATATTATACTGCACGACAAAGTAGATCAGTCCTATGTGTATTAGTTACATCATGAATAAATCTTCCGAGATAGAAAGATATAGTTCTATTATAATTATATTATAAAAAATTAAATTAAAATAATACAAATTCATAAAAACTAGTTTCTTATTTAATTATTATTGTTTCTGTATAAAGTTTTCGTATATAAAAAAGTGTATTTCAGCTAGTGCTAAAGTTGAGAAATTAATATTGAATGATTTCAATTGAAATTAATTTGCCTTGATTTCATTATTATTGCAAAATGATGAAATTATAATGACGCAAAAGTGATAATAATCAAAACGAGAGGTGCTGAAAACATTAATATGTTATTCATGCAACTCATAAATACAATAGTTAATTATATATATATATATATATATAGAGTACACTCTCATATAATTGGAGATCCCTCGCTCGAATAGCAAAATATAATCTAAGAAAATTGTATCACATTGAAAACATTTCATAAATCCCATTCTCTCTCTCTCTCTCCCTCTCTTTCTCTCTCTGCACATTCAATCTAACAAACAGACAAACTTTATTTCCAAAGAATACATTTTTTTGTCGCTCTTACAAAGAGACTTGGGAACGAGCCCTGCCGAGTCTCAGCTGAAAGCGAGTTTGAAAGCGCGAACTCGCGCGCGCGATTCTCTCTGAAAGAATCGTAGAAGAAAAAAAAATTCAATTTAGCAATGTGTTTCGTTTTCCGCGAAGCAGAAAAAAAGATAAAAAAGAAACGATTTCTGCGGACGCGAGAAGGAGCCTCCAGCTGCACATACGGATAAAGAGACCGACATACACGCGCGAAGGAAGTAAAAGGCCTGTGGCAATTCGAAGTGCAGGGAGCGGGGCAGAAGAGGGAGGAGAAAAATAAGACGAGCCGCGAAACGTACTAAAATAATCTGTGGACACACAGAAACACGGCGGCGGAGACGAGTTCGAGATTCGCGGGGACAAGTGAAAGCCGCACGTGGGAGTTGACGCCGGGGCCTCTTAAGAACAGTAGTAGTAGACTGTAAAATGTGTAACAATAGTCACTCTTTCCCATAGTATGCAGCAACAGCCGGCCCATTGTGGCAGATCGCGCGCGCGAGCCGCCGCCGCCGCCGCCGCCGCCCGCATACACCGACTCTCTGAATCTCCCGGGAGTCACTCCCACAGGACAATTATTACATCACGCAATTTCCTACGGCACGCGGGGATATTTCGCATCCACGCTGCCGCGACTTTGATTCCGCGCTCGGATAGGACCGACGACCGCTGCACGCGGCGGCTTATACGAATATAGCTGGTGTGTACGCACGCTTGTGTGCCGCCTGTTCCCCCTGCCCTTCCCATTGCTTATTCGCGCGCGGTATACTCCCTATTAATATGCATCGAACGATTAAGATGGCTTATCTTGGCCGCTTAACGGTTTCACACACTTCGGGAATATTGTTCCCTTACGCGATCGGCCACTTCCTATGGGGGGAGGGGAGGGGGGGGGGGGCAAGTATGAGGAAGAAATGGCATTTAGGAAATACCACGCGCTGCAGGCTGAAGATGAAAGTTTCGATTTTCTTAGTCCTTGTGTGTGGAGCCCTCTTTTTTTTTGTTCTATGTTTCGTTCTGGGCGACCGATAACTATTGCGCCTACGTGCGTGTAATTGTGAGTTTCGAGAGCAGCGAGTGTTCCGAGAGGACTATGACTTTAATGATGTTGGACTCGTGCGTTCGCAAGTGGTGTGCGTGTGAAGCGTAAAAGTGGTTTTAGTTTGGGTAACTTCATCTGTAATTCATATCGGATTCTATTATGCTCCACTTGATTATAGTATTAAGATCTTCTATCCCCGGTATTCTATGATATAATTAGATAATACGATCGAGTGATGTAACTACCCTTGAAAAATTCTATCTCGCAACATTTTTTTTCTTTAATTCTACATACAAAAATTGCAATTTTTCTTTAAATTGCAGAAAATATAGAATATGTAGCATAATCACACTTTCATCGCAAATTTTGGTAGTAACGGAAAAATGAAAAAAATAAATTGCATGTGGAACTAAAAAAGAATCTGGACAGTATATTGTTATAAGAAACGCCTCACTTAAACAAACATTTTTAAAAAAAGGTCGGATATAGATCATACCCTATGCTTAATAGATGTAAATAGAAATAAGTGAGAATAGAAAGACACATGCACTGGTGTTCAATTAATTTTTTCAACTTTTTCGTCGGTAAAACCGTTTTAAACTTAATAGTTTTTATTCTGTAATGTAGGTTTTTTAAGTTTCCTTGGAAGAGTTCATTTTATTCTGATCTCGTCGGAGCCTTCCTTTAGGTGATATTCTTTAATGTTGTAATGTTGAGAAAAGATTATTTGAAATAATTTAAGAATGATTTTGTACTCACACCATATTTGTATACAGAAAAGACAAATATTGCTAAGGCATATATTTAAATAATATTATAGTATATCTTCAAAAATTACAGAAATTATAACCTGCTATTTAATCCTATTATTAAAAAATTAATTACATGCATTTTCTTTAATAGAATATTTCTTCAAGATTTATAGCACGAGTTATAAACGTTTAGATCTTTTTACTGTTACTTACAAAGAATCATATGTTACTGAAACTTAGTATCTTGTAAATTTTCAATTTTAGTAAATAGTACAATTAAATCAAATTAAAAATGCATTATCAATATATATAATTTTGTTTTCAAAAAGTAAAACTAATGTTTCATAAACTTTTTAATCCATGAGTATTACCTAAAATATTGACCACTACTTATGCGGAATTTTAAGGAACTCCTTAATTCATATGTACTTACATGATTAAGCGATTTTCATGCACTGATTGCGTAACAACATCTTCATTTTTTTGGACATACGGTAACACTCAATCGTATCAAATGCAAATCATTCTCGACAAAATCTAAATTATAAAATCTCCTTTCTATAAAACGCCCATTCATTTTTGATTATACGTCATCTCAATTAACTCAATTTTTATTATCAAAACATACGGAAAATTGTACTCGAATTGAAAAAAAATTTTTGAAAATCTCTAAAAAAATTCAGTAAGATATTATCCATAAATTGGGACTCGAAGCACGCATTTCTGCGAGAACGTTCGGAGATACCACTGTCACGCCTTCTTCATTACCCACGAAATGACCAACATTCTTAGCTTGGGAACTAGTCGATTGTCTTCCTCTTTCGGCACTCGGGGCTTACAAAAACCGTTGCATCCGTAGAAAGAAGGGTATATGTACACGCATAGCCGTAAAGCACTTGCAACATCACCAAATTAAACAAAAAATGAAACACACAATAATCTTATACGCTGTGATCATTAATAAAGCTTCTTTTTAAAGCTATATTTATATTTTCGTTATGTAGTGTAATAGTGGTGAAGGATTTTACTATGAAAATTTGATGATACACTTGAAACCTAAAAATGTATAGAAGAATAAAATATAGCTAATAAGTATAGTTACTAATAAACCTTTAGAGAATTAATTTAATATGAAATTCACAGCATTTTAAATAGAATATTTTGATGTATTAATAGAATATAATTCAAATAGGAAAATAATTTTCAAACATACATAACTTTTTGATTAGACTGTAAGACCGATAGAAAGATCTTTGTCAGTTTATACATAACTTTTTAATTTATACCAATATCTAAAATGGGACGAAAAGTAAATTGAATATTGCAAAATGAATTATTTCTAAAACATTGAGAGCAAATGTAAAAACAGGAGTGCAAAACCTCGAATTTATTATACAAGTCGCTCAACGTTTGCTCGTTCTTCCGCGGAGCATTTTGGTGAAAAGTTAACGTCTCAGTCTTGAGACCGAGTCGCCAAGTATCTCGAGGAATGGCGAATAAATTTACCCGGTATAGCACGCGAAAGATTTAGTAGTGAATGCGACACGCCGGGTATATATACGTTGGTCTGGCCGAACAATTGCAATTTCGAAGTATAGTCGCAATATTCAAAAGAAAATGCGAGGCCCATCATTCTTCTCTGCTTCCCTCGGCGGCGACTTTTACGATCGCAGCGTCACGAAATCTCTTTAAGAACCATTTTCTTTCAAAAACAGCTCTTTCTTCCTCTCTCTCTCTCTCTCTCTCTCTCTCTCTCTCTCTCTCTCTCTCATATCTCTCCTTTTTCTCCCTCTTCTCCTCTCCTTCCGTAGCGACGCACTTTCATGATAAATTACCTTAATTGCGCTCGGTTAAGATGTTACGCGCTGCCCTACGCCCGACGATGATTAGGATGTCGTTATGTCAACTCTCACGCGGGAATAATGTGGAGCAGCCGCAGCAGCAGCAG
Source organism: Megastigmus dorsalis (assembly GCA_900490025.1). Classification (NCBI taxonomy): domain Eukaryota; kingdom Metazoa; phylum Arthropoda; class Insecta; order Hymenoptera; family Megastigmidae; genus Megastigmus; species Megastigmus dorsalis. The sequence continues at coordinate 26,595 of UELU01127288.1, forward strand.
CAGCATGTATGCGGCATTTCGCGCGGCTCGTGTTTATAGCCGGTCGTGAGATATTTTTTTCCTACGCTAAAGCAGCAATTAAGTTTGCATTGTTGCTGAAGAAATTTAACTGCTTTATAAACACTTTCTTTTTCGCTCCTTATCTAATTATCGGTTATGTAGTTGTTTTTTGTTTTCAAAAAAACAGGCTGGCATGCATGCGTTGTATAATCCGAGGGAACAGTGAGATTTCCAAGCTGTTTTTATCCGTAACGGACTTCAATGAAACAACTTCCCTTACATATTTTATCATGATTGTTATTAGATAAAATTTGAATGTATTGATATTTATATAGAACTCCTGTTTTAGTGATGTTCTTTGAACTCATCAATAACACGACAATATTATATATTTGATAAATTACTTTGTTACTTAATCCTAATGGATTGGACCAATCAATAGGTATAATTTATTGCTAAAATAGTATGAATTTATAACACTAGAACATAAGAATAAGTGACCTTTTTGACATTTATATTTTAAAAGAAATAATAAGTTAATGCCGTTTTATTGAAATTACAACTGATCCTCTTATCAGAAAAATCTATTCCAAGTCTTTTTCACTATCTGATTTCTTCAAGCCATTTTTGTTTATTCTTGTGTATGACAAGGAAACTTAACATTAAGAATTAAATAAAAACATCTATATCTTCATAATTAAATACTTGATGCAGCTTAGTTTCAAACAACAGTAACTGGTAAAAATAAAATGAACTAATATAAATATGCTTATTATAAATTAACTGTCAAATTTCTTCATGTGCTCAGCTGTATATAAATCAAAATGATCAAGGATGTAATTATTTCTACGATAATAACATTTCGAGTTTATTAATATTAGCTTGGACTTTATTTGACAATTTCTTACTTTCTATTTATTGTATGTCTTTAATTTAGGAACAGCCAAATTATACGATCTATATTTATTTCCCTTTATAAATCAGTATCTTAAATTTTCAAATTAATTTTGTACATTATGCACGATTCGAAATGGATATTCAAATTAGCAGTTATCTTATAATATTTTATACCTTAACTCACAGTATATGTATAATATTGTGAAAATGAAAACTTTTACTTCTCCTTTTTAACAAATTTTTAATAAGATTCTAGCATCTAAATATAAAAATTCACTAATGTAGCTAATACGGAATCATGTAATACAACATTATCCTTGTATTGTGATGTAAGATACCGCTCCTAAGAGATACATTCACTTTTACGTCCATGTGTAAATGACTGCATCTTCCAGGGGCCACAATTTACAAAATTTATCTTATGTTAAGCACTGATTTTAAAGAAAATACCAATTTAAATTCATTAACAACATGTAGGTTATTAAAAAATTGTATTTGTTGGAAAATCATAAATAACATAGCGCCTAAATCTATTTAATAAGAGTAGATAATAACCTAGATGTTGATGCGGCTTTGAATATATAAATACAAGAAAAGGCCTAAAGAATAATAATTTATTTTTAAAAGTTTAAATGAAGCTAAAATATATGATAATGTAAAGTTTTATTAATTATTATATTAATAATATCATAATATTACATAACAATGACATAAATGAAGAATCGGATAGAAAAATAGAGGTAATTAATGTTAGATATACATAGGCTCAAGCGTCAAAAAGACGGCCATAAAATAACTGGTGATAATATCGAGATAATATTCCATTTATGAGTACTATTTAGAATCAATATTCACATGTAAATGTGCACAATTTATAAGTATTTAGAAAATGCTTGTTGTAAAGCTCAAATCATTGAGGTATATTAGCAGATAATAAACAACTATAAATGAAGTCAAGAACATTCGATGAATGAGAAATTTTTCACACTTGGGCGACATGCATCGGTAATGACCACCCCTTTCACCTATAAATTTTTTATAGCCATTTAATACCTTAACGATTCCTGCAAGTGTAAATCATATATCGCTAACGTTAATGATATAAGGATCATTTCAGATCTTCCATCATTATGTAGACATTAACAATTTTACTGATAAATCATTCATATTTATATACGATTCATTAAAATATATATTCTTTTAATACCTTTAACGTAACTCAACAAATTTTATATTTTAGTAATTTGTCTAAAATTTGTAATCCTGATACTTTAATTCATTGTAAAAATTTATTATACCGGTAATACAATGAAATGCACTATGTAATAAACATCTTTGAAAAAAATGAAGAAAACAGGCGAGCTTTTCTTTAGTAAGTTTGCAAAAAATTTCATTGCTATGTTGCACAAATTGCACGATGTTTAATAACTATTATACTTAACAGGAAGTGCTCGAACTTCAACACATGGAAAAAGTGAAAGTGAATAAATGATTTTTAATCTTACTACTGAAGAGATAATGATTTAATGATAAATGGAAAGTAAAGCAAAATTTGCAGTGAAAGAGTCTCGTGTGTACACTACAAACGTTTACTATACGAACGAGGCATTGACAATTTTGTGACATAAAGATTGCCTAAGATTTCTTATTAAAAAGACAGTCTTACTTCCAGCGATGTAACTATTGTTGGTGTCTTATCACGCGATGTCATAGCGCATCTAAACAATCCTAAATTACATTAACACGTGTAGCAGTCACGTACGTAATTGCAAACAGTCGCATAACGACTTCATAATTTCAAATTGTCATGTCGAGCTCTTACGCCGGGGAAAATGACAAAGAGAAGAGTTTAATGTACCATGATGATGTTTGCTATATGTTATGTAACTGTATCTAATATTGATAATCAAAAATTGACAAGCTGCTACATCTTTAATTTAGGTATTATCATATTCAAAAATAAAACAATAGTATATATATATATATAATATGGATTAAACATTAAACATTAAATGTATAAGATCAATCGATTTTAACAGAAATTCTAATCGGTTCGGATAAATATCAACAGAATTATATAAATATTATTCTTATACGGATTTTATACCTATAATTTAAATCAGCTCATGATTGCAGCTACCTTCAAGCAAATTTTCTTCGAACCTATATATGCACAAGAGAAATACCGATGTACAATTTCTTATGCACATAAATATAGTAAATATATTCCTTTTTTGCGAAGTCGATCTCAGTAAAAAGACTGCAGTTACACAATTTGCCGCTTCGGAGGTCATAAACGTTATTGGATGAAAATACACGAGCTTCGTAAAATATATCCGAGCAGATTTGTATCGAGGACGCTTTTATTGAACTTTTTCCGTATGAGAAACGAAGATGACCTTGCGTTGCACGCCCAAGACTTACTCACAGTTGGAAATATTATTATAACTGTTTCTCGGTCGTGCAAACACATCTATAATGGTGAATACTGTAAATAATTAAACGATTCGAAACGTTTTTATTATGTAAGACATAAAAAAAACATTATCTTCCATCATAAAGTATGTTTATTGACGGTTTTCCTTTGCATAAGAAAAGCAACGATCTTCTTATATTCTGCTTCAGATCGCTAATATTCGAGAACAATTTTTTTTATTCCAACGCACATGAAAATTAGTGCGTATTTTAAAAAAAGTTTGCACAACGCAATAAAATCTTAGTAATGTAATAAATTCTTAGAAAATATTAAGTAAGCGGGCGCGCGGTTCTCATAATAAGAACTAATTCTCTTATACCTCTAGTTACTTCTAAATTTCTTGGCTTTCTTAAATCATTTCTGTATAGCATGTTCCATCGTTAATTAAGTTAAGAATGCACAGAAACGTAAATCTATCTGCTTCGCATGCGTTAAACTCGATTTATTTTAGTTTACTTTCAATATACTCCTTGAAGATCGAGAATAAAAACGTAAACCGGTTATAATATATATTTCCGCAGACCTACAAAAGTATATACATATTGAACGAAACGAGTGGGACATTCTCCGAATATTTAGAATAACCGACTCTGAAAAAGATAACCGAACTGTACATATACTAAAAGTGCATGTACATACGAGCCTATTAATCCCGCAAATATGTTTACGTTCGCGATTTCGCGTACGAGCTCGCGGATTTAACACCCGTGAAGAAAAAAAAGGCAACACAGAGCACGCGCTTACGAAATCCGCTCGACAATTCGCATTAAAACTGGTTTAGCGATAAATTAAGAAAAAGTATAAGATTTGGTGAAACTCAGCTCGGGCACATACACACGCACGCATTTCGATCCTCATCCTAAGCGCATTTTGGTCGCGCGTGCGCAGTAGACGTGGCGACGATCGCTATTATTATTAATTATAGGTGCTCTCTCTCTCTCTCTCTCTCTCTCTCTCTCTCTATCTATCTTGTCGAGCTGTGCAAGCAAGCTGCAGCGTGGCGAGGAGCGAGCCGCGTTGGATAATGGATGCGGGATTACGGGCATAAATTGCGATCGTTTTGCAAAGTGACTACCACAGTGCGGCGGCTGGTATATGGGCCTGCCAGGTAAAAGGAAAGGAGCGGGTTAAAAAAAAAGAGCATAGAGCCGCTTGCGCGCCGCCGCCGCCGCAGCCGCAGCCGCACCGCGCACGAGAACTGGCGGCCCGAGAAAGCAGCGGCGGCACTTTCGCCCGACGACTTATAGCGTTGTATATATGGCCGGATCGCGGCTTTGCGCGCGCGCATAAGTGTGTGTGGCTGTGTATGGACGAGCGTTGAGTGAGTTGAGCTCGAGCGGCGCTGTATATATGCGACTAAGAGGCGACAACCGCAAAACCGCGAGCGCGCGCGATGCGATGGCACATAATGACCTTTATCTTAGTCGGGGCGAGAGACGCTTGCGCGGGTCAAGGTTAAGCGACACCTTCACCAGCCAATATTGACTCCTATAAATCACGAGTTTGCGCATCGTGGGGCGCGGTGAGGAGGGGGGGGGGGCACCTACAGCACCATCGTGGATAATGATAATATAACGCGAGAAAGCGCGACGTAATATAGGCGCACGTCCTTTCGAAAAGTCCCGGCCTGCAGCGGAGAATTGATTCGCTGCATTATATGCAGCTTCTGCTCGAGCTTGTTTGCTCGTCGGGCGCGCGCGCGCTTTATAAGCGATTATTTGGGTAAATTTGTATATTTATTGTGCGCGCGCCGGGATTTAATAATTCAGAAATTGGTTAATGATTCGCAATTATACCGCGGGTCGAATAATATATATATTCTGTGCGTGCACTTTTTGTGCAGCTGCAGAAGATTGTACGCGCGAGATAATTTAAACTTTAATTTATTAGCTTGCGCGCATATACATAGGATTACAAGGCCTCTTTTCATTACGAAAGATTAATTGCGATAATTGATTATTAATAATTTTTAGGAATAGAGAAACTATGTATGTGGAAGCCGCGCGAGAGGCTACTTAAGTAGCAGCAGCGTATATATATGTATGTAACGCGTTAATTTACGATCCCCGCCATTAATTAATGAAGACCCATTTGGGAATCAGAGACAGGATGATTAAATTTTTCCAATGCGCAAAAAGCCAATGAAGCGCTCAGGTGCAGTGTGTGTACTCCAGTTAATTAAGACTTTCCTCACTTTTTTGCGTGGGCATTAACAATGTGGCGGCGGCCTCGCATTGTTGAAGATACGCCGGGGAACGTGTGTCGCATTAGGCTCGCTGCGAGTTTTCACTCTCCTCTGTAAAATTGGTCTACATTTTTACACGACACACACACACACACACATACATACATATACGGGCATTGCCGAATGACTGCAGCCACTGCGTCGTCTGACGAAAGAAAATCATTAAGAAGCGCCGGGTAGATGCGATTGTTACAATGAAATTAAATAATTGCTGAATTATTTCAAAAAATGCTCCTCGCTTCGCAATCCTAATTTTGTTACGTGACCATATAACTATATGCTGTCGTTGCAACGGCATGCGATTTTGTATAATGTTTTCGTATACTCATATATTTATAAATATATATATATATATATACAATCTTTGAGAAACATGAAATTCTCACTGTTAACAATGTTGGTATATAAGTATAGTAAATAAATAGGTTTGGTTTGGATTCGAAAGAGTATGTAAATAAAAATATCGTTCCTTATTATAAACTTAATTATACCCGAAAGATAATTATGATTATCGCTATATTACATTTATTGCCCCTGTGAAAAACTCCAAAGATAAATTGTATAGATATTTATATAAAACTACACATTTAAAAATCGATGCATGTGCAATATCTTAATATATAAGCTATGTACGCAACGTATACAACAACAAATTATATAAGTATATAATTTTATAAAAACTACTCGGAAAATCTTATTCATTTCATTTAGATACATTAAAAAAACTATTTAAAAGAAATGAGTTTTTTTAAATATCATTTTATATAGCTATTATTGAAATTATACGGTTTTCTAATAGTTTTTAAATATCCAGGAAGAAGTGCATTTCCTATAAATTAATTGCTAATTACACATGGCAAAGAATAGAAATCACAATGAAAAGATATAGACCAAAAAGTTCTTTGCATTTTTCGCTTTCATTTATACTTTCACTGATTCGATGATCTTTCGAGCTCCCATATTATCATTAGCTTCCGGAATAATAGCAACTGCATGTAAATTTTTTACGCTTCGAAAATCGATGCCGGGCCCGATAACCGACGTAAGATACAAACTTTGTGCGTCAACGATTTCGCGAGGCGTTGTGTACTCGCCTTATCAGTCCTGAAAAAAAAAGTAACACCCGAGTATCAAAACACGCGTCTATATTCACGCGTGCGCGTACATGAACATAAACACATGTGAGAATAAGGCTAAGTCAAATCTCATTAGCATCGAATAACCGCAAGCGAAGAATCTGAGAGAGAGAGAGAGAGAGAGAGAGAGAGTAGAAAAAGAAAAACTGCAAGTACGCGCACTGACTTGCACTCTTGTTTCTTTTCACTTTCAGTCTTCGCACGTATGTTCGCCATAATTGGCGAAAGAAAGGGTTTCGCTGCAACTGGAATGGAGAGCTGCTCAAGGCGGAAATTCAAAAAATTTTAATCGATTCTTTAGGTTTCGAGTAAAAAGGATATAGCGCTTAGGAATCGAGGTGAAAATAAATGCACGCCCTCCAATACTCTTTTGGCGTTGATAATAATTGCTACATAAATCGGAGCCCCGGGAAGTGTGATTTTTCACGCTTTCCTTTGTTCTTTTACTAATGAGATTCGTAACAAATGGATATTTAGGAGATTTTTAAATCTTATTGCAAAAATTTTCTATTCTCTTAATGATTTTTACAAATATTAATGGAGAAAAAAAAACTAATAGCACAATTAATTAGCTATTCGTACAGCTCCTAGTATTTTACATGCTATTCCCAGCTATTGGGTGTACAATAAATATGATTCTATAATTACGGTAGCAATCCGTATACGCATTGTTTTGCTTTCAATAATTACGTTCACTTCATCTATTATGCACAGTGAACTACTGCGGTTACAATATTAAACATTTCAGCTTTCTTTAGGCTTAGGAAAGAAAAAAGCGACTAAACAAGTGAAATTCTTAAAATCCCAGGAACTTAAAGATCTTAGCGTCATTATAAATTCATATTGTACAACAGCTGTTCATTTATGGCTTCCTTATATGATAGTTAAGGAAAAGATATGGAAAAACGAGATTTCATTAACATCGTGTCATTAACTGCACAAAGCAAAAACAGAATTCAGCCTTCCTGAATGACCGTTTTACATGTTTATACAGTGTTATAGCTTATAATGAAAGAATAGAAGCAAGATGTATAAAGAGTAATGTTAAATTTAACTTTTATGTATAATATGGTATTTTTATCTATCATTGTTGATAAATACATAGTATAATAAATGGAAAGAATGATTTATTAAGAATCTTGTATCAAAATGAAAAAATTACACTTACAATGTGCAGTTTTTCATTTTTCATTTCATTATATTAGGTATTTGAAATTAATGAATAATTCATAAATACATACTTTTGAAAAAATACTTTCATTTTTTATGAATAATGATTTGCAAATTACTTTATTTGTTGATCCACCTATTTTCTCTATATTTTTACAATTTTATGTAAAACATTTCTAATTTATACAAATTAAATGATTTAGGTATTTTCATTATCAAAATAATATACTATTATATTAATATATAATATTATATTAATGTATAACATGAATATATTATATATTAATAAAGTCTATGATACGTGTATCCTTAATATTTTATTTACCATAAAACTTTTTCCAACTACTGTTTATATAGATTATAATTACAAAGGATAGTATGATTAACTAAGTATGAATTTGATAAATTATTATTATGCAGAAAAGGTGTCTTTTTCTCAATGTTCATCTTGAAAGGAGGTAGAAATTAAAATTTCAAATTATAATATTAACATGAATAAATTATACGCCAATCTAAAGCAAAGAGAAGTAAATCAAACTTTTAATTTGTTATAGAAATATCACTCGATTCGAGTCAATTAATTACTAAATAATTTGAGTCAGTTTGTTGTCAAATTTATTGTTTTATATCACCAAAGATTTAATCAATCTTTACAAGTTAATGACATTTTTTTCTTTTTTTCTTTGAAACATCATGTAAATATAATTAATTTTGTATTAGTTGTATAATAATCACATGATAATAGCAATTTTATAAATTATTTTTATTCGTACAGCAATTTTGTTTTCGCCAGAGCAGTACTAGAAAAATCATTTTTCATTCGAAAAAGATATACATATACGAATTGATATATGCACAATGAACTATATACGTAAAGGAGTATCTCTTATAACACTTGTACATTTGAAGAAAATATAACTAAAAATATTTTATATTGTATATACTAAAAAATTTTTGTTTAATTAACATATACAATTCTCTTGAATCTTGCAAACATAGAGTGTGACGAAAAATCAAAGGGAAAGGTATGTTAGAATTGCATGCTCTGTTTCTGCGTCATTAAAATTACATCATTGATAAAACAAACACCAATTTTCCAACGCACCTCACCGCAAAGGAAGCAGCAGCGTTGCAAAATCCTTATATCATCCATTATGTTATCGAGTTCAAAGCGATCAAGTTTGGAAAAGCGTCGAGTTCGTGCCGAGCCGACTTATGGCGCATGGAATGCTGAATATTTAAAAACGAGTTTTCCTTTAATAGAATTAAAGCCCTCCGCGCTCCGCTTTTCACGTAAATGCACACAGCCACGGCATCGTAACCAAACCTGCTTATTACAGCTTTTAGGATTCTTTTCTCCGATCGACACACTACTGGTACCGTTTAATTTGCCCTCGACGGAAGTCGCTTCTGTATATGTCCAACGCGACTTTCTGAGCCTCGAGAAAAAAAAACAATTCTCGATCAAACGTATATATATTTATTCATATAGCGCGTGTATATGAATCAGAGTACGTTTGTACATGTAGAGATGGCGAAAAAAAAAAGAAATAGAAAACGAGAGGAGGCGGAGTCGAGATACGTTTTAATGTTATACATTAAAGTGGAGTCACGGCGCAAAGACTCCCGGATTTTCAGTGCCTGGAATTCATTGTTTCCTAGGATTGACGCGCTAATGGCAGAGCGTGTACATACACCAGCGATTGCGAAATGGTGACTTGTAGCAGACCGTAACACTTAATTACTTAATAAGGAATTACCCGCGACGGGTTCCCGGTATCGTTGACTTCTGGTTTATCTCTATATTTGCGCGCAGAATCGGGTAATTATATTACGACCGAGTGATGAACTGTACATTGGTTACAGTCAATTGGTGTATTAAATTTTTTTTGCACGCGGTAGGCGGCGTTATTGAAAACAATAAAGTTTTTACGAGGAATACACGTTTTTTTTCTTAATAATTAATTAGGGTTTTTGCGGCTGTGCTAATAGTTTCACTTAAATTTTAAGTCGGTATTTCGAAACTTGATATAGTTTAGAACATTACGTTTCCTTCCTGGAATATAGCGGTTTATTATCAATCTATTTATAACCAATGTAATTCGAACGAAGGATTTTAACGAAAAGCAATTTTACGGCGCCATTGTCTTGAAAATATTTTGTTGATTAAGCGCAGTTTACCGATTAAATTACCGGTCATTTCATTTTTACAATGATTAAGTTACCAGAACTACATAGAGAGTTTAATTTTGAGAAAATTATGTTATTTTTTTTTTGGTAGAGTGATTAACTGTATATAATATGTTTCAGTAAAATTTAAAGCAACCAAAGTACTAAAATTCATAAAGTATTTTATAAAAAAAAAAGAATAATTTTATGAGTCTAAAAAATGAGTAGATTTTAAGTCTTTAAATGGGAATTTATCTGTAATTCAAAATGAAATGTTTGTGGAAAACAAGAACATTTTTGAACAAAGTGTTTAGAAACTTTTTTATGGATTTTTTTATTCATAACATACATAAAAATTAAAATACAGAAATAAGGATATAAATTATGATTTTAGTTAAAGATTTTTTAAAGTGTGTAACATTAAAAAAAAAATATAATTAAGCATATAAATACTTTTTCCGTGACATTCGTATCTTTAATTATTATTAATTATAAAGAAATTGAAGAAGTTTGTAATTACTGATACTATTGGGTAATTGTTCTTATTTCTTATATATACTTACCTCGCTTGGCACTTTCCCATTATGCGCTTGAAGTAGAAATTATACGGAAAATAAAAATATAAATTTTATTTAAAAGGGCGTCACTTAGTATTTTATTTGACTTCTTTATTAGTCAGCTGCTCAAATGTATTTGTAAGTACTTAAAGCAATAATTTGAATTAAAAATAATATATACGTTTTGAAATGCAGTTCATTTGGTAAAATATTTTTTAAACGCAGTTGTTGATTTAGTAAAATCCACGAAAAAGAAGGAGAGCATCAAGACAACATTACTTCGTTCAGATCCTATTTTTCAGCACAGCCGGCGGAGAAATTCGCGCACAGATATATAGGGATAAGCGCATATACGCGGCGCTGCACGTATTTCGAATTAGCAATAGAATTTCCAAGATTTCACGTAACGGGCATACAGTTGGAAATGCGCCTAGAGCGCAACAATAATTGAAGTAATAAAGAATTCCGTGGCGCGCGTAAAGCCAACGTACTGACTATACGAGTCCCACAGCCGCCATGCACGAAGAAAAACAGTGCCCAGCTCGTCGCGCCACCGTAGCAGCAGCAGCTGATGCGAATAGAATTTCGTCAATCTCTGAGCCCAAAAAGTGTGACGTATACAGCTGCCTAGGCCAACCTAATGTATATACTTACTACTTTGCATTCCGGCAGCGATCCCCGCACTCGTGTTAGGAGCGGACGGGCCTATGCCACCTTTTACGATCCGTCCGTTAAGAAATTGCTGGCTTCGGAGTCGTAAATGTGGCAGACAGCGCGGGATAAACGACGGCGACGACGAAAGGAGCTGCCGCTGCCGCTGCCGCTGCCGCTGCCGCCCCCTCGTCGTCTTACTTGCGCAGGCTTATACTTGGGACAGATATAGTGATGATAAAGGCAATATCGATCATAAACTCTCTCGTCGTAACGTGATTTCTTGTCTCTTTTTTATTTTTCTTCAGCGATCGTAAACTTACAAACAGTATAAAAATAACTATAACGAAATAATCTCGGATTTATCCATAATAAATTGTGTGATTGAAAGAGCGATAATTCGTAATCGATACAAATTAAGTGTATCTCTCTATTAATTAAGTATAAACATTAATTCTTAAGCATAATTAATCGTAATAGATAAAAGGTAATAATTATTATATATGTACAGAATGGACCGTGAGAGTCGATTACAATCGTAAATAAGATGCATAATATCGTATCGAAGGATGTATTTTTTCTTTCAGCACTCGTATAAAAAAATGGAACAAAAGAAGAAAAAAACAAAAAAAAATTCAATAAAGCATATCGATAATAAATTCATCCTTTTGGCGTTCTTATACAGAAAAGAAAAACAAGAAGCGTCATCGATCCATCGGTGTCGCAATACAAGGCATTGACTTACGCGTACCGGCGACTTATACACATCAAAATTCAGTATTATAATATATAAATCTCACACTTTTCCTCTAATTTACATCATTACGTGCTATGTATCTAAAAAAAAAAAAAAAAAATCTTAATTTTGATAAATTTCGTCAGACCATCGCTTATTACAAGATACACAATCTGTATAATGCATATATACGGTAAAATGCGTAGCAATAAAAATTTCGAATCGGCCGATGAGACAAATCATCGCCAGTACGATTTTATATATATATATAAAAATAAAATACGCGTGTATAAATAATGTATACAATTGTTATAGGCTTCGGTGCGCTTATGCGGCACGCCGCGCCGACGCGTCGCTGCACGCGTGTACATAGTATATATTATCGTCATGGGTTAAGAGCGATATCTGTCCTGATGAAATTGCCGTCATTCGCCAGCAGCGCGTAGGATGCTTTTACCGCGATAAACATCGTCGGCTTTTTTTTACCTTTTTTTTCTGCGTCAGTGCGCATGGAAGAAAATAGTGTCAAAATCGCGCGGATAAATATTACGGAATACAGCAACGAACTCGCTACAGGGCTTATCTCGCAACGAGCACGGTTATGCAAATGGATGTTTATGCAAATGCTTGTCTTATCATCGGCCTCGCAAGTAACATTATATATCTCGCGCAATTCTCTTCACCGGATATACATCGACAAAGTAAAGCCCACATCCAACGTCGCGCACCGTGAATCACGGCAATTTTCTCTACAACGTGTGTATATGTTTCTTTATTTTCTTTCGTCTCCTCACACTCCTGAATCGTCGTAATAGAAAGAAAATCTCTGGTGTCCGCGGTTTGAGGCGCGAGCGCTGAGCGAGTCCGCTGCACGCGTAGCACCGTATAACAGGTATGTACCGTGAACAAAAGCGAAAACGAGTAAGCGCGAGCGTTACATATATAGAATGCGCTTCATAATACGCGCCGATGAAAGTGCGGTGCAACTTCTTTGCCGATATCTCCGTCTCTTTTTTCCATACTCTCGTGGTACAGACCCGCGAGCGCGTGAATTCAAGTCGTATGAAACAATCGATGGATAAAGGTGCATCGCTGCACACAGATATATATATACAACTCGGAGAGAGAAAGACTGTATTTAACGTCTGAAAGAGCGGCGGCAATAAGATGTAACTTAGCCGGTGAGCGGTGTATTGGTGGCAACGATATTACGTGTGTCGGAAGCGACCGGGGGAGAAAAAAAAGGTGTATGGTAATTTTACGAGCGCAAAGTTGCACGATACCGAGCAGCAGAAGAAGAAGAAGCAGAATAAAATAGAGTGTGTATATACTATATTATGCTCGCCAAAAAAAGTTCTAATTCGATTGCGAAGCCTATTTTGCGTGCGCGCGGGCGAATAAATCTTCGAGGATCAGCCTTCCGCTGCCTAACTCTCCCGCAATGACTCCACGTTTATCTCTTCCAAGACAAACATTTATGAATATAATATACGTACATATATATATACGCGACGAAATCCATTACACTTTCTATATCCAGCGTATTCTAATTTTTCCGCGCGCTGGCCTGTACTCCTGGCAAAATCGTAAATTTCGACATAAACATTCAACCGCTTGTATAAAGAAAGAGCTTGTCTCTCCAATTGCCTTTGGAAACGAAAGTTCTCCTCCATTTCTCTCTTTCTTCTTCTTATGCTCGCTCGTACAACACACACACACACACACACGATTGTTCTCCTCCGCTGCATACGAAGCCCATAGGTAAAAATCTAAACGATTTTTAACTCTAGTATATAGGTGCGCGTATATGCCAACGTTTGTTTTATGTAACCGCGAATAAAATGATATCGACCGATAAAAAAGCATTAAATCTCAGTCCCTCTCTCTCTCTCTCTCTCTCTCTCTCTCTCTCTCTCTCTCTCTTTCTTCTTAAACTCGCAAAAGGAGCGCGCGCGCGCTTGCAATACCGCGAGATACAGATAAAACGGAGAGAAAAAGACGGAGAGGCTCGCTCTGGCCTGCGCACACAAGTACGCCCTAGGTACTCTCTCACACACACACACTAGCCAGAGCATCGTGTAAATTCACTTTGGTCTGTAAGCGAGTGGCTTGCGCAACAGGTCTGTATATGTGGCTGTGTGTATACGATCGGATCTTTCTCGTCGATTTTCCCGCGCGTGCGCGAGCAGGCAAGCAAGCAATGAGCGAGCAAAGGCAATTAAAGACGGGCGCTGCGGTGGGGGATTCCCCCGATCGTGTTTTTATTGTTGTTTTTTCATTATTTTTTTTTTTTTTTCATTCTTAGAGTATAGCATACAGTCGAACGTTCTTTCTGGAGCAACGCCGCGCTGACCTTTGCACAGATACGCAAGATCGATCTCTATCGTCGCCACGTGCGCCCATGCCTCATTTGCCTTTCCTTCCCCCACCTTTACCTTCTTTTACCCTTTCTATCACTACACGATTTTGTTTCTTTTTTTTTTCTCTTTTTTTCTGGGCAATCATGCAAATTTCGCTCCGACGGACGTATACAAGCAGTTTTCCGGTAATTCGAAAAAGCTAACTCGCGTTTGCGATCTGTATATACTTTCTAAAGCCCCCCGAAGGATTGGCTTTTTGTTATTGCTTCGCCGCTATGCACATGTTCCAAAAAGACGCGAAAACCGAGGCGAAAACAGTTTTTGCCCGCGTGGTTTATGAGTTTGTTCAGTATCGAGGATAATGTCTGTCGGAAGAAATTTATTTTCTAAAATGCAAATAGATTAGACTTATAGATTCTTGTATGACGGTACGATAAATTTCGACTCCATGCGAAAATAGAATTGACTCGAACGCGCAAATACGCGATACATATAAATGTTCTCTTTTCTCTTACCTCCCCGTTATACCGATGTCGACCGCCACACTACTCGCCGCATTATTAAAAGTACGTGCACAATATCATTTTGGCGCAACAAACAACTTTCTCCGCGCAGTTACATATTTCGTTATTCGCCCCCCGATCCACCGGCGAGAAAGCACTTCTTCTACATATATATATATATTTATGCAACCGACACACGCTCGCGAATGTAACCATAAAAATTTATTAACTGCCGCGCGGTGCAGAGTCCAAATTACTCTACCTATGCACCTTGTATATATACTCTGTCTTACGTGTACTCGTTGTTGTTGCTGTGTGTACGGCTCATATGCACTCTATAGCGGCTAGTCGCGCATCTCGAGAAGTGATCGCGAATGACGCGAGGAGCTATATAGCGGCGCCGAAATTGTAAAAACCGTTATATATGAAGTAACGTACTTTTGCGAGAGCTCCCTGTGCGAACGAGCGAGAGATCGAACTCGATAGTAATTGATCTCGCGTGCTTGCATGCGTGAGTATTGCGTCAGGCCATCTCTCTCTCTCTCTCTCTCCCCGCGCTCCGATAGTGCTTTCACCCGCGCGCGAGCTCGTTGTATATATGTATATATATAAGAACGACCAAACGTGGCTTCGAGGAAGAAAAGATTTCTTTTGCTATGTGAAGCGAGAGAGCAAGAGAGAGGGAAAGGGCAATCGATCGATTGATCGATCGGCAAAAGAGCGTTTGATGTTTTGCGATGCTTTTATACATATATATACATACCAGTTGCTGCATGTGTATCCGTACAACCGCCCGCGGATTATATTCTGCGCGCTCTGATAATTCGCCAATGCTTTGAGAACGCGACTTCAAGGCTACGTGATGACTGAGCGTAACGAAAGTTTGAGAAATGAAGGTGGTCGTTTTTTTTTCTTATTTTTTGATTTAAAAAGCTGAGTCTGATGCGATTTTGTTTTTCTTTCGTCGAATCATTGTGAAAGAGGATAAGAGTGATTTATGGAGTAAATGAAAGTCTTGGTGCGAACAATTTTTATAGCTTTTACTACTTCTTTTTTTATGAGAGTTTACAAGATTTTACGTGCCCCTTATGAATATAATAGTCAATTTAATGCAAATAAAGCAAAAATTGCATAAATTAATCCTCTCAACTTTTTATATATTTAGACCGTATATATATTCAATTTTCATATTTTAATAAAATTCTATTTCAAATGAATGTATTTAGAGACGAATGTTTTCATATATATTTGTTTAGTAAAAGGCACGAAAACCTTGAAACCTTTTTCAAATTACCTCAACGATTAAAAGCTCTTTCGCCTTACTCTCGAGATAATTTCTTGTTTGTTTGAAAAAAGAAATAGTGAGAAACAAAAAAAAAAGCGTTAAACTGCAAGAATGTTTTTGCTATTGAGTAATTTTCTGAAAGAAAAATAAAATGACCAGAAACACAAGGGGAAACCGACGTACAGAAATCCCACGAAAAGTTTGAAAATACGATGTCTTTGAGCATGGCGATTTAGTCGGCTCGGTTCTTAATCCACGGTTTTATAACGCCGTGTACTCCGGCCAAGTCCTCAACGCGTGGGTCTCCCATTTGCTCTGTACACCGCAAGACTCGAGTGCCCCGACGCGTCGTTCGAATTTCACTTTTCACACCAGAACTGTGGACACAATTGCACGCGAAGAAGAGAGAGAGAGAGAGAGAGAGAGAGAGTGATCGATCGAAAGTTCGGGCCTTGGTTCGCGCTCTCGCCGATCGAGTAGCGATTTTCATGTCGCTCGCCGGTACCGTTTCGCCGCGTTCCTATATATACGCATTAGAATTCCGGTCTCGCCAGTTGCGAGCAACGCACTTTTCTCCCACTCTGCATGTGTGCATATAGACACACTTGTGCGTGTGTGCGTGTGCGTAAGCCGCGAGACGTTTGTTTTGCTTTTCACTCGTGTGGTCGTTGAGCCGAGAGAGAGAGTCCCCAAGGCTACCGCACCGATGACGATGACCGCGCGCACGCCTCATACGCGCCAGCTCGCACGCCGCAAACTCGCAGACGGAGAAAGAGATATTATATAGAGTCGGAAATATAATGTCGACCCTGCAGCGCGAACAACCTCGCAGTGTTACATCGTCGTATACAAGGGATTTTCAATCGCACAATAATGAACGCTTAGGCTCGATAGATGAATGAGCGAATGCGACACAACGTTTCTCCTGCCGTTCTTTCTTCTTTTTCTTTTTTATACGGTCAAATAATGATCCCATTAAACGTGCATTTCAATTAGCCAAAAGTCTTTTTGCAATAGCGACAGAAAGAGCCTAGCGTACAATCGTCGAGATATCAATGTTTCATAACAATAAGGCGCTTCACCCGGCAGAACAATATTCTGCATTGACCAACAATCATCCATTGTCAAGCCCAATGTGATATCATTATCCGCGTTATGAAAGTAAAGCTCGCGCTCGCTCGGCATTCATCTATCGATTTACCGCATTCATCGATCACCGCGCGTTCAGCCTGTAATAGGGTCATAAATACATCGGCGTCCATTGATTTTCTCAGCTGCGGCGGTTGGTAAAAAAAATAATAAACAAGGGGAGAGAAAATAATAAAGAGCAATTGGCGCTCGGGCGCGCAGGGTCGTGCGTCTGGGTGCGCGTATCGTATAAAGGAAACCGAGCTGCAGCCGATGCAGTTGTACGAGTCGTCGGATGGGGGTGGGGTGGATGATAAAGGGCAGAAGGGGTGGTCGGGAGCCAGGACAAAGAAGACTAAGGGGGTTCTCGAAAGAGTGACTCAACGAACAACATGTTAAGCTCATGTTGAGGCGGCGCTGGCCCGATCAGCTCAGAAGCTGCCACCGTTGCGCAGGAACTGGTCGATCTGGCCAACCGAGATCGGGCCAACCTGCTGCTGCTGCTGCTGCTGCTGCTGCGGCTGCTGGGGACTCTGGGCCGCCGCTATGTAGTAGAAGTTCTGGGGCTCCCTCTGGGCGTCCTGGAGGAGCTGGATCCTCTGGGGCGGCCCGGGCTGCTGCTGCCTGCGCTGCTGCTGCTCGTAGAGCTGCTGGGACTGCTGGAGCAGCTGGCTCTGCTGCTTCCTGTAGATGGCCTCCTGGGGCTGGGGCGGCTGCTGCCGCCTCGGGGCGGGCTGCTGGGCGGGCTGGGGGACGGAGGCGGCCGACCGGTAGATCGGGCTCTGCTGCAGGCCGATGAGGGGCTGCTGCTGGGAGGCTACGAACGGTTGGAGCTTGTGACTGAGGCTGAAATCGCCGAGGGTTTGCGGCAAGGTCTGATAGAGCTGTGTGTTGTACTGACCGGTCGCGGGATCGTACACCAGCTCGGACTGGTAGATGGGGTCCGGCCTGGCTGAGGCCTGGGCCTGGGCCTGGGCCTGGGCCTGGGCCTGGGCCTGGGCCTGGACGGCCTGCTTGTACTGGGACTTCTGGACGACCTGGGGCCGGGGGGTCGGGCTGCCGACCGAGTTGACGTAGCGCTCGAGCTCCGCCGCGAAGTCGAGGTGCTGGCTGGGCGGCGTGGCGGTCGTGGTCGAGTGCACGGGCGTGACTGTGCGGGGGGCGAAGACCACTCCGGGTCTCTCGGTGCTGCTGGGAGAGACGTATTGGGCGGCGACTTGGGCTACGTGAGGTCGGGGAGTGATGGCCACCGACTGGGGACGGGCTCGGGTTACGGGGGCCGCACGAGTGCTGGTCTCGATCGGCTGGTAGTAGGTGGAAGAGATGCTGGACTGACGCTGGGGCGCTGGGGTTGTCGGGGAATTGTAGCGGGGTGCGGACGCGGTTGAAGCGAGACGGTAGAGCGCGGGACTAGTCGTGGGTGCGGGCTGGTAGATCGGGGATGAGGGCTCGGCGGCTACCTGGACGTACTGGGGTCTGCGGAAAGCGGAGGGGCGGAGCTGCTGCTGGGGTCTGGCCTCCTCTTCGAGCTCCTGGCTGGCGTCGTCGTCGAGCTGGTACTCGGTCTGGAAGATGGTCGTCGGTGCCCTGGAGGTGGTCGTTGGGTAGTTGGGTCGGACTGGACGCGGCACGGGTCTGACGGATGGGTAGTTGGCCGGGCCGGAGACGTCGTCGGCTTCCTGCTTCTTCGCCAGATCGTCGTCCTCCTCGTCCTTGGGTGCGTTGGGGTCGCAGGGGTTGCCGGAGACGTAGGTGAACTCTCGCTTGTTGCCGTCGGGATCGACGTAGCCGTACTTGCCGCGTACGACGCAGTCGGTGCCGCGGGTCTCCTCCTTGAAGCTGCCGTCGGCTGCCTCGTAGCCGAAGGTGAAGGAGCCGTCGTCGTTGACCTTGTTGTAGTTGCGGATCGTCTGCACCGGTGGTGGCTTGGAGCCGTGCAGCTGGTCCTTGGAGCGCGGCGAGGGAAGCGCCCGTGTGCGCGGCTGGTAGGCTATCTGCGAGGCGTAGTCGTCGGCCTCGGCTGGCTGAGCCTCCTCGTCCTCCTCGTAGTATATCTGGGGCTCCTGAACGCGGGGCCGTAGCTGGACCCTTCGCCCTTGCGCGAGGACCAGCAGGCACGCTGGGATCACCTGCAATTGCAAATGGAAATTAGTTCATACCTAAAATTTCCTCGACGACGACTTTTTACATTGCTCATTTTTTGCTAGTGTGCGAATGAGCTTGCGGATATACCATTCTCTTTATATTAATAAAAATGTTGCGCATTTAACGAACTAGATTCCTTCTAATGAGCAAGCATAAAAATTATTTTTTTTTATCCAGAAGGAAACTGCGAGGAAGTATAAACTACCCAAGTTTCCTTTGTGAACGAAATAACGCGAGACTCGTTCTTGATGAGAAAAAAAA